>PVJH01007080.1:44689-74736 GCA_004026705.1 Nesogale talazaci | reverse complement strand
TACTGTATATACTCGAGTATAAGCCGAGGCATCTAATGCTACCACCAAAACCGGGAGACTTTTTTCAACATTAAAAATGTACTTGAAAAAACTCCGCTTATACTCGAGTATACCCGGTAGTTTACCACCCATCTCCTGCTCTCCCTCTAGCCTTTCAGGTAGTACCAAGTACCACTAGCTCTTTGCACTATCCAGGGATTCTTCCCCAAACGGAGGTCCTGTGAGTACGGAGTGAAGGGGAAATGGTTCTTGAGTAGGCAACTAATGATCCCCTTTGTTGATAAATACCTTCATTTAGTCTAAAACTAATAGCCAACTAAAAATACACATTGATTAAGAAGGAATTTAGATGGCATACCTAAAAGGGGATAAAAACAAACTCACTTCCATCAAATTGATTCCAATTCATAGCTACAGAAAACAGGGAAGTGGTGAAATTACAGATAGTTGAATGACTGAGAATGAGGGTGGTGAGAGGAGGCTATATTATGTGGGAGTAGAAGGTAAGTAACCTTCAATACCTTTAAATAGTGGAGTGTAGAGAATCCATAGTACTCCAACATCTTTGGGAACAGCTTGTTTTACTTCTATTCAGGTGAAGGTTGCTGTGGGATTACAAAAAGTGCCACTCTTTCTTGTCTCCCTGTCATGATGCTCTGCAGTGACAGGGATGGCCCATGCAAAAACAGCTAACTGCCTCTGTATTTTCAGATGGGAGTTAATTTGAGCCAGCTGGAATAAGAAACTGAAAATGGATTTGGAAGCTAATTTAGGCACGTTAGGGGGCTCTCCAACTGGATCAGGACTCAACTGAAATACAGGCTAAAGTCAGACAGGTGTAGAATAGACGCTTTAGTCTTAAACTGATATTGAAGAGTGCTTTAGATCTGCTCAGAGGACTTACTAGCACTCTTAATTTGAGATTTTCCAAACTTTTAAGCTTTTTTCCCCTTCAGGTTCTCGTGCAGGTTTAAGACATGGCTAAGAGCAGATGGGAATGCATGCCTCCCTGACTCTCAAATGAGAGCTGGTGGAAAGGTTGTGCCAAGTGTGCTCCCTCCCTCTCAGAAACTGAGCAGTCAGAAAGCTGACTGGAGCAGAGGAGACCGTGTGATAGAACTGGAAAAGAGAAATCCCTTGCAGTAAGGAATAGGTTAAAAAACACCCTATATTGGAGATTGTCTCCTGACCTAGATAATTATAAGATTTTTATATCAGCCAAAATGTAACATCTTGCCTAACAAGATAACTGATAGCATCAAAAATATAAACACATGGTCTCTCACTGAAATCTGTTCCAAATAGAGTGTGTCTCAGATTCTTTGCAATTCTTATTGGTCTGTTTCTGAGCTATCATAGAGGTCTACTCTACTTAGCCAATAATTCCTATATGACATCTCATTTGCTTTATAATATTCCTAGTCATCCATTTCTGAAAAGGATCAAATGTTTTCATACCTGAGTACAGTTGAGGGAGATGAATACTGGACACTTGCTTTTGGTTTTCTTCAGAAGAAAGTTGGTCCTATATGTATCTGGGACCATTAGTCCACATATTGGTTCTAACTAATTTAGGAAGTTTCCCTTTTTTCATGAACTTTAGGCAGGACTTGAGAAGTAAGGGGGACCCAAAAAAGTTGATTAATTCCATCCTCTCTGCAAATGGAATAACTTCTCTGGAAACCAAACCAGCTCTGGAAAGCCTAGAGGTGATTCCAGGGAGGCTGGAAGGATATGCTAATTACAGTTCAATGAAGACCAAAATACCATTTTTTTAAAGCATTTTATTGACGACTCTTAGAGCTCTTGTAACAGTCCACACATCAGTATCAAGCACTTTGTACATATGTTCCCATCAATATTTTCTAGGCATTTCTTTTCTATTGAGCCCTTGGTGTCAGCTCCTCTTCTCCCCCTCCCCACCCCCATGGTCCCTTGGTAAATTATTAGTATTTTTATATCTTACACCGACTGCTGTCTTCACACCCCCTCCCCATTTCTGTTGTTTGGTGAGGGTGAGGGGAAGGGTGTATTTCAGTTATGTGGTGACTGTGGAAATCGGTTTCCCCTTTCTCCCTTTTTCTCCCCACCTTCCCCCTGTCCTCCTGGTATTGCTACTCCCATTCCTGTTCTGGGACTCTGTGTGTCCTGAGCTCTTATCTCTTATCTGTCCCCGTGCCCATGCTCATGTCTAGCCCACAGTGACAGACAGTACTAGGGTCATGATAGTGGTGGGCGAGGAAACCTCAACAAACCAGAGGAGTATTGTGTGTTTCTTAGGTGCTTTTGCTGCACCTTGATTGACTCATCCCTTCCCTGTGACTCCTGCAAGGGGATGTCCCATTGTCTACAGCTGGGCTTTGGAGCTCTACTGGAAAACCTTTTGATTTACTTGTTTGCTGAAATTTCTTGAAACTTTTAACTTTTTCACATTTTTTTGTTATTGGTATGTTTTTCCTAATATATTATTCCTATTATATCACTTATGCATAAAAGTCCTAAAGTAAAACTTATAATAATTTGCATAATCATGCATAAAAGTCCCCAAACACTGAGGTTTGGGAGACAATAAAAGTTGTTGTTATTGTAGCTAGTTGCCATGGAGTTAGTTCCAACCCATAATGACCGTATGCATAAGAGACTGAAACACTGCTTGGTCCAGCTCAGTCTTCATACTTTTTCTTCTGCTTGAAGGCAGGTGACACCATCTGGCAGTATAGGATAGGTTGCATCAATTAGCTTATTTAAACAACGCTATTGATTAGCCTTAAGATTTAAGGGTAGTCATGTATTTCACATTTGGGAAAACCAAGACCTGGAGAAATTAAGTAGTGTACACAAGGTAGTGTGGCCTATTATGGAGCAGTCAGGAAACTGTTGTAGTAATTCAAAAGAAGAAATACGACATGTCTGAACTTGGATAGAACCAATGAAGCTTAGAGGATGAATATGTAAAGTGGATGCAGAAAAGAGATACGTTGAGAAAAACATCTTGGACCCAGGTCAAAAAGTGGACGTACTCTTACTGAAAAGAACAGTTTCGATGACAGAAATGTTGCTGTTATGTGCTCCCCAGTTGATGCTAATTCAGGACAACCCTCTGTACAGCAGAACAGAACACGCCCAGGACCTGTGCCATCCTTCCAATTGGTAGGTAGGTTTAAGCTCGTTGTTGCAGCCACTCTGCCAATGCATCTAGCAGAGGACGTTCCTCTTTTTTGCTGACCTTATACGTAAGCGAGTATGATGTCCTTTTCTCAGGACTGACTAATGTCTCTGGATAACATGCCCAACTGGTACGTTTCATAGTTCATTTACTGGTGGGATGCATTTTAGTTGCCTGGGAGCCCAGCAGCAGATTCTGCCAAACAATTGCCCCCGTTTTCCATCTCTTCTTCGCTCAGAATTCTCTGCTATGACCTACAAAACTCTATTTCCCTTACCCCACTACTTAATGATGTCTCTTGCTAGGTACTGATTTACCAGAAAGGCCATCTGCTTTTCCTGAGTGCCAAATTCCTTCTTGCCTCAGGGCCTTTGCACTATCTGATACTTCGGACTGAAATGTCCTTTGCCAAGATGTTGTCATAGTTTTCCCTTTCTTCTGAGTCAGAAATATCCCCTTCAAAGAAGTCTTTCCTGATTACCCTTCTTCAAAGCTATCCTACCAAGTATCATCTGCCCTTCTGCCTCCTGACCCCAAGAAGCTTTCACTGCACCTGTCACCAACCACAGCTGTCTTAGTTGTTGGTTGTATACCTCACGTAGTTTATAAACTTCAGGAAAGCAGAGATCTTGTCTGCTTTGTTTACCACCTAAACTTGAGGACAATTCCTACCATATAAAAACTTATTAAATATATGTGCTGAAAGATTAGGAAATTCTACATGTGAACTTAAGTGACTTATTAAAACACTTCTTTAAGTCCTGGACAACATCAGCCTATAAAATATGAATTAAGGCCTATCCATTATAAAGATTCACATGTAGTAAAGCTTAAATTTCTATAAAAATACACATAGCAAGCACATTTTGAAAAGTATAATTTTGCTTAATCTTGTGGCATCTTAGTGACAGATTTGAAAATGGAAATGGTGCGGTTTTTTTTATTTAACATGGGGGAAAATTCATCTTTTTATTTTGTTAGTTTTTGTTTTGGGGGGGCATCACTGCCCTCTGGTGGTGGGAGTAGGAGGCCCAGCCTTGCTGCTGGATTTGAACCTCCAACCCAGTGGGCCGCAGTCCCGCACACAACCACTACGCCACCGGGCCTCAGCCCAAAATCATCTTTGTTAATTACAACTTTCCAAACTTGTCTTTCTCTTAAAGGCTCAGTCTCAAGATATAGTTCCAACAATAGGATTCAACATTGAAAAATTCAGATCATCCAGGTAATTCACTTTGTTTCTATTTTGATTGGTGCTCAACTGCTAACTAGAAGGTTGACGTTTACGGCCCACTCCACTGCTCTGTGGAAGAAAGGCCTGGTACTCTCCCGTAAGATTACAGTTAAGAAAACCCTCGGAGGGGACATCTACTCTTGTCATATGAGGCCACAGTATTTCGGAACTGACTTGACAGCACCAGCAGAAGCAGTATAATTCAATTAAGAAGCGATGGGTGGCTGCTTTAATTTTAAAATTATTTCTCTTGCTCTCTTGTCGCGTTCAGTTCATGAATGTATATAAAGATATGTGAACAAACTCACTAATAGAATCAGCTTGGACTCATAGCTACCCAAATAGAGGTTTTCAGAGACTGAATTATTATGGGAACATCTTCTGTGAAGAAAGATGTAAGTGGAGGCTTCAAAGAAAATTGTGGGGAAAATTAAATTTAAAAATAATAGAATATTTTTGAAGCCTCATGGAATTTAGAGGAGCCCTGATAGCATTGTGGGTTACTCACTGGACTGCTAACCTCAGGTTCAGCTGTTGAAAATCACAAGTTACTCTGCAGGACAAAGATGAGACTTTCCCCATGCAGAGTTTCCGTCTCAGAAATCCACAGAGGCAGTTTGACCCTGCCCCAGAGGGCCACTGTGAGTCAAAATTGATTTAATAGCATTGAGTTTGGGTTGGGTTTTTTTTTTCTTCATTTTGTTTGTTCGGGTTTTTTGGTAGGTAGACTGTCACATATCTATATGTATCATATGTGTCTAAAATATACTATATAAATATATATGTATGTATGTATGTATCCGTATCCTTAGAATGTATGCTTCAAGGAGATGAGAATTATCTTTTTTCCTCATTGAATCATTGTTTCAGTTGACACTAGGAAAATGGTGATGAGAAAAAAACATTTTTCTTTGAGGAAATGCAACTAAATTCTAACAGTCAGTTCTGGGTAAGGGGAGTCTTGGTGATTATTACCTAAACCTTTGTTGTGGTTTTTTTTTTCTGAAAATAAAAATGATAATTTAAGGAGGGGTAAGAAAGAAACTATGGGTGAAAAATGACAATATTAAATCTTCATTCTTAGATTTAAAAAATTTTTATTCACAAACCTATATTCATTAATATAGTCATTATTTTAACAATGACCTCTGGATTGTTTCTCAGAATTTGGGCTTTAGACCACCTCAAACAAGTTTGCCTAACCGTCTCCTTTTTAGAAAAAACGAAACAAAAAACTTCTCAGCACTCCTGGCAATTATAAGCATTTCGTGGTATCATTCCTAATCCAGGATCAGGTGGAGGTACTGGTTTTCGCCTGGTAGTCCCCCTGGATCAGTCCCACTGCCCCATAGTGGGCAGCATCACCCACATTGGGAGACAATGGTTTAGACCAGGTGTCCTCAAACCACGGCCCGCGGGCCACATGCAGCCCACCAAGGACATTTATCCGGCCTGCCACGTGTTTTTGCTGCCGTTTTCTTCCTGCTTAGCAGTGGACTTATCCTGGGCCCATAGTAAATTTGTTCATAGTTGGCTTTTTCTTTTTTTTAACTATAGCCTGAAAAAAAAAAGACTATAGTCTGGCCCTCCAATGATCTGAGAGACAGTGAATTGTTCCTCTGTTTAAAAGTTTGAGGACTCCAGGTTTAGACAGTATGATAACCTTGCTAACAAAATGGAATATCTTTTTATATGTTATTTACTTCAAGTTTATGTTTCTTTTCACTAAATTCATATTTGAGGTTTTTACTTGAGAAATGACATAATTTGAAATATTATAATTGGGAGTGATTTTCATCCATTAAAACAACTGAACCTTATGTTAAAGTTGAACTTTAAGTTCATCATGTATAATATGGTCATTTTATTTTCCTTTGTTCTTTGTAGTTTGTCTTTTACAGTGTTTGATATGTCAGGTCAAGGAAGGTACAGAAATCTCTGGGAGCACTATTACAAGTAAGTATATTTGTGAATGTTGGTTAGCCAGATGATTGAATACTATTTAATTGTGATATATTATGTCTTAATGCTTTGATAATATTAAATATACATACAAATCTTTACATGGGCTGCATTTTGGGGTCTTTTTTATTTTTAACCATTTTACTCAGGGCTCATACAATTCTTATCACAATCCATACATACATCCATTGTATCAAGCACATTTGTACAATTTTTGCCATCTGTGTTAATCTGGGTAGGCTAGAGAAACAGATTCATAAACATGCATATGGATATAAGAGAAAGGTTTATATACAAGGGGAATCGAACACTGAGAGAGCATCCCAACCCAGTCCAGTCCAAGGTCATGAGTCCAATTTTAACCCATATATTCTATACCAGTCTATAAAATCTTCTTCCGACTCATGAAGCATGTGCAGTGACACCAGGATGATCGCAAGCCAGTGGGTGCAGAGTCTTGTGTATCTGGTGGCAGTAAAACATCCTGGTGCTGGCAGGGTCTCCCCATGGCTCCTCATTTCCAGGGCTCAGGGTCCATCAGCAGTATCCTTTGGTGGTAGAAGCATCTCAGTGCTGTCAGAGGTCTCTTGGGCTTTTCCAGCTTCAGAGGAATAGTTCCATCAGGGTAAGCCCATGTGGCTTTTCCTTGGCTCCTCCAGTTCCTGGGACTCAGTCTATGCTGCCCTCTTATCTTGTCAGTAGAGCATCTCCCAGGGACTGAGTCAAGTCACTCCCCTGCAATTAGGAAATACCGTGAGATTTCCCAGAATTCTCAGGAGAAAACCATGCCCACACAGGCCTCATTGGCTCTCACCAGATTGACAGACTAGACTCCACCCCTACACTCCCAGCGCTCAAAATGACAGTGACTGCCACACCATCATTTTCAAAACATTTTCTTTTTACTTGAGCCCTTGGTATCAGCTCCTCATTTTCCCCCCTTCCTGCCCTCTCCCTCCCACACAAATCCTAGATAATTAATAAATTGTTAATATTTTTTCATGTCTTATACTGACCAATGTCTTTTTCACCCACTTTTCTATTGTCAGTTCTCCTAGGAGGGGGTTATATATAGAGCGTTGTGATCAGTTCCCACTGCCACCTTTCCCTTACTCTCCTGGTATAACTACTCTTATTATTTACCCTGAGGGGTTTACCTCTCCTGGATTCCCTGTGTTTCCAGCTCTTATCTGCACCTGTGTACATGCTCTGGATTTGTAAGGTACAATTGGAATCATGATAGTGGGGTAAAGGAAGCACCAATGAACTAGAGGAAAGTTGTATGTTTAATCAGTGCTGTTGTGCACTCTGACTGGCTCATCTCTTTCCTGTGACTCTTCTGTGAGGTAATGTCTAATTGTCTACAGATGGACTTTGGATCTCCACTCTGCACTACCCCTCATTCACATTGATGTGATTTTTTGATCTTGATCTTTATTGCCTAATACCTGATCCCATCAACACCTCATGATCACGCAGGTTGGTGTATTTCTTCCATGTGGGTTTTTGTTGCTTCTCAGCTAGATGGACCCATGTTTATCTTCAAACCTTTAAGACCCCAGACACTATGTCTTTTGATAGCCAGGCACCATCAGCTTTCTTTTACTATACACACATTTACTATACACACATGTTGTCTTCAGCGATCATGTGGAGAAGGTAAGCATAATGGAATGCCAGGTTATTAGAGCAAAGTGTTCTTGTGTTTTGGGAGTACTTGATTTGAGGCCCAATGTCTGTCTGCTACCTCGATACTTACTATATAAATATATATTCATAGATCTATTTCCCCATCAGCATATAAAAATATATTTACATATATACGTGTCTGTATTTAGACCTCTATAAATTCCCTTTGCCTCCTAATTCTTTCCTCTTTTTCCTTTCACTTTCCTCTTGTCCCACTAACATGTTTGGCCTTCATTTAGGTTTCAGTAATTCCTTTTGGCTACATTGCCCTTGATCAAGCCCTAGAAGGCATCCTACACCTCCTTGCCATAGATTTAAATCACTTGTTGTTCCCTTGTCCCTGGATTTTTTAACACCCACTTCCTTTTCCTGCCTCTCTTCTCCCATGCTTCCTAACCCCACCCCTCAACCGTTGGTCCCATTTTTCATCCGCCTAGGTTATCTAGATAGACATGCAGAGACAATAATAAGCACAAAACCAAGAAAGAGCAAAATAAAAATTCCCACAAAACCAAATAAAAACCACAAAAAAGAAAAGCCTCTAAATAGTTCCAGTTCTGTGTGTTCACCTTTAGGAATGCTTTCTGGTCAAGTCTGATGAGGTGCTATGCCCTGGCTCCGAAGTCTATTTTTGGTATTCCTGGGGACTTCATTGCTTTGTTCCCTTGCTGCTCTGTTTCAAGCCCTTAACTTTTCGTCTTGGTGTTGTAGGATCAGATTGAGCACAATTCCCCTACTGTGCCTCCAGTGTTGTCCCTCTTAGCAATATGATTCAGTGAGAGATGTCTTGTCTCACAGTGGGGCCAGCCCTATGATCATCTCTGTGCATTGGCTGCTCTGGGCAAGAATATCATCCTCAGGGCATGGTGGGCCGGGATGTGTTTAACTCTCTTTCCTTCCCTCTCCATTTGCTCCTGTGTGCTCTGGTCATTTGCTGCCCTCTACTTGAGCTGTAGCTTCAATGCTGCACTATGTAGTTCATGCTTCTAGGGCTGGGTGGGGGGTGGAAGAGGGTGGTTCCAAGTAGTTGGGATTTATAGGATTATAATAAGTTTTCACTAGATCTCCTCACAGGGATTGGGGCCGGCCATATAGACCTCTCTATTCGTTCCCTGCTTCACACCAATATTTTCATTCACCTCTTGGCATACTGCATTAAAGTCTGATTCCTCTCTCCCTCACCTGTGGAGACAGAAACAACACCCTTCCTTTGGGTGGTTAGTGCCTGTGCCCCGCTATCCAGATCTTTCCACTCGCCTCCTTTCAGTTGCCAGCCAAATGTGTCGCTGGACTTGGCCCCTGCCATGGTACCTGGGCCTCACCCCAAGAAGGTTTGCATATAGTAGTTTTCCCCTATGTCCCTTTTGCATTTTTAAGTTTACCTTAGTGGACTCATGTTGTACTTGACCTTTTGTGCTTGGTTACTTTGCTTTGCATGATTTCCTCCAGTTTTTCCCATGCAGTGATGTGTTTCATGCATTTATTAACTGCTTTGGGAGATGCAGAGTACTTTATTGTATGTTGTGAACCACAGTTTTTTACTCCATTCATCCATTGATGTTAAATTGAGTTGTTTCCAACTCCTTGCAATTGTGAACTGGGCTGCAATGAACATTAAAACACAGATGCCTGGTCATGGTTTGTTTCTTTTCTTTTCTGGGTATATGTCCAGATTGCTGGGTTGCATGGTAGTTCGATTTTCCTCTGTTTCATTTATCGCCAAATTGATTTCCAAAATGACTGTACATATTGACAGGTTCACCAGAAGTGGACGAGAATTCTTATCTCATCACAGCCCCTTCAACACTTGTTACTCTCTGATTTTTTGAATTGGGCTATCTTTGAGGATGTTAGGTGGTATCTCATGGTTGTTTTAATTTGCATTTCTCTTACGGCTAATGATCAGGAACATTTTTTCATTTGTTTATTAGCCATTCAGATTTCTGCCCTGTGAAACTTCTGTTCAGATGGGCTCTCTTATTACTTGGAAAGTATTCTTGGGGTTCACATCAGCTGCATTGTAATGTTGATTTTTTTCATATAATTGTCATATTTTACACGATCTTTCATGAAATACTTGCTGTTGTCTTTGTTTTTCATGCCCTCTTGTAGCATACTTCTTTACTATTCAAGATGCAGAGAGCCATTCTATAAGAGGAACTCCAGAATAGCCTCTTCTCTAACCTTTCACTCTTTGTGCCAGTGACTTTGTTCCTCGTGTTCTCATCACACTGTGCTCATTCACATGCTTCCAAGACAGCAACCAGAGCCCCTCAGCTAAGATCGTGAAAGTCTGCAGGAAAGACGGGATTATTTGAAGTCCTAGCAAGGTCCTTAGCATATATATACTTATGTATGCTTATAGTTTTACTTACATTTATATGCTTATATATCCAGTAAATATTTGACTTAAATGTGGTTAAAATAGCAGTATAACTCAAAAAGCAACTCCATTTGTTCTATAAACATTTCTAAACAAGGTATTTTCCAACATGTGCAAAAAATCAAGTGCTCATTAATTACTTTCATTTTTAGAAGAGAGATTAAGAACCATCCAGGTACTAGGATCAAAATGTGTTAAACCTTATCAAGATATGCTTGCAATATTAAAATGAATTTGTTGCTTTTAAAATTATTAGGACTCCATTCTAATTATAGAAAAGCATATTTGAAAAATGAGCATTTTCTTCTGACTTTAATCTATTTTTCTTTTAAAGATTTTAGAAGAAATTGATGAGCTCAGAAATACTGTTGTTGGTTGAGCCCTGGTGGCGTAAGTGGTTGAGTGCGGGACTGCGGCCTGTGGGCTTGGCAGTTCAAATCCAGTGGTGGCTCTCAGGAGCAACGCTGGGTAGCTCCCACTACCACAGAGGGCAGTGATGCCTCCCCCCCTCAAAAAAAGAAAGAAATATTGTTGTTAAGGTGTAAATTAAATAGTAAATAGAATTATTACAAAGAAGTTAATAATGCATTTATTTTCTCTATGTCTATTTTTTCTGATTATGAAAGAATAAGTGAATTTAACTAATAGACATGGGTTTAAGAGATACATTAGATTGCTGATAGAACAAGGAACCACTTATAAGTGGGATTCTAAAAATATATATATTTGAGGATGATTTATCAACATCTGTGTAATAAAAAGTTCATGCCCAATATTTTTACATTTAGAAATATATTTTATGTCTAGAGCTAGTAGGCAAAGATATAAAGAAAAAATATGCTCAGAGAATTATCTATTGTGACATATTTTCAGATCTCAATTTTATAAAGGAAAATCCTGTTTTAATAAAAATGTGTATATATGTTGCTGTTGTTGTTGGTTACCATTAAGTTGATACCGAAACGTGCAGAATAGAACGATTCCCTGGGGGTTTTAAGCCTTTGCCCTTCCATCAGCAACTCTCCACACCTGCCTACAAGGTTCCGGGTGAAAGAGGGAGGTGTTCTTCGCCCATAAGCGTTATCGTCTCTGAAACCCCAGGGGCAGTTCTTCCCTTTCTTACAGCGTGGTAAGTTGGGATGGACTCGATATCAGTGAGTGAGTGAGCTTGCAACATTTCTCTTTTGTAACATTAAAAGAAAAGTGAAAAATAAGTGAATTATCAATTGCTGGTTTGCTGCATTAGTGAATCCTAATATCTACTCATTTGCTGACCTTCATCTTGTAAAATATTCAAATAGAAACAAAAGACATTATTTCAGAATACTTTGATTTATATTTATGTATGCTCATGTATGTAGCATATCAAATATAGAATATTTCATTATAAACACATTTCTGTTCCACTCTAGGTTATGTGAACATAAAGATAGAGAAACACTGGGGAGAGCCTTAGTGCTTGGCAGTACGATAGAGTAAAGCAGTCCTGTGAAACCTTTTGTAAGCTGAAATGGCATCAATCAGAGACGTAGCTACCATGAATTTATATAGGAACATTTTTTAACCTTCCTAGGCCCAATGAGTAACCTATCAATCATACCAAATAACACATAAAAATGAAAATAACACTGCGCATCCAGTGTTCCCAGACATAGTTCAAAGCTGTGATGGCTGGATGCTGTGCAGTTCTTAGTAACACCACCTTGTCTGCTCAGGATGCGTATTGCCTCATTGGTAGGTTCCTACATTGACTAGCACAGACGACTATTTCACTTTACCCCTCCCCACCCCACCCCCTTTTTTTTTTTTTTTTTTTGGTAATAGTGAAAATCATTGAAAACAGGGACTAGGGGCTGAGCCCCCGTGGCGTAGTGGTTGAGTGCGGGACTGTGGCCCACTGGCTTCGCGGTTCAAATCCAGCAGTAGCAAGGCTAGGTAGCTCCCATGACCACCAGAGGGCAGTGATGCCAAAAAAAAGAAAAAGAAAACAGGTACTAATCTAGTCTGATAAAAATGAAGTAGTATAAAGTGTGCTTTGGAAAAAATGAGTGATACTTGTAAGTCAGATTATATTGCTAAAAAAACAAATTTAAAAATGAAGGGGGAAAATATCTGGGGCTTCAAAATTTTTGTGGGAAATTCCATTGTCTTTTAATTCCATTTTCCACAAACATTTAAAACTCCCTCATATAACTAATACTAATCACATATATAAATTAGTAAGAAAGTACTCCAGGGGCTGAGCCCTGGTGACGTAGTGGTTGTGTGCGGGACTGTGGCCCACTGGGACGGAAGTTCAATTTCAGCAGTGGGGCTGGGCCTCCTACTCCCACCACCGGAGAGCAGTGATTGCCCCCCCCACCAAAAAAAAAGTACTCCAAAATCTCTAATGCTCAACAGACAGTAGACATAAAGAGATATTAATAGAAGTTAAGAAATGCAAATGGATAGTAAACTTGGAAAAAATTTTAAAGAGTAGTTAAATTTTTCTTTGTTTATTACACAGAGAAGGAGAAGCCATCATCTTTGTCATTGACAGCAGTGACAGGTTAAGAATGGTTGTGGCCAAAGAAGAACTTGAGACTCTTCTGAACCACCCGGGTATGTGTCTGAGTTTCAACTTCTGGGCTCCTGTGCTTATGTGTTTCTCTCTAGGTGTGCTGTTTGGCTCTTTTCTGTTGATGACAGTGAGCTCATACTGTTTCATTGTTGCTTAGTAGACACTTTTGAATATAAAAACACATGTAGATTTAGGAATATCTTTACTTGAATATTCTGGGTCTCAAATTTTTTTTCAATGCCTATCCTCCCCTCAAAAAGTGTTTATCTTTTTTCTGATTACACAGATAATATGTGCTGAGAGTAAAAATACAGACATCAAAAGAATAAAAGAGGGAGGAAAATCCTTTTATCTTAATATGCATTAAAATCTGGATTAGCATCTTTTTGTGCATATAGTCATGTGTGTATGTATGCATGGCTTTGTGATTATGAGCATTTTTAAAAATATCTGAAATTCTTCAGAAATATCTTTTTGTTTTTAATCCCACATCCCTTCCATAATTACTGATATTAACAACTAGGCAGGGTGTTATTTTTCTTTCATACCTTTCACATATATACTATACTTATACATAGATGCATAGGTGGTTCAATGTATGATCATTATATATTTTCTATTTGCCTCTGCCTTTGTAAATTATTATTAGTCTTTTGTAATATAAAATTTACACATTTTTTATTAATTTTCCCCTCCTTTTTAAAAAACGACTGAATGGTTCATATTTGAATGGTTTTTTGCTGCTAATGAAAAAGCTCTTGATTTATGAATACTGCCTTTGAATCTAATTACATTGTTATGTATATTTATAATGTTATGTTTGTGTCCTTAGGTTCAAAGTGAATTTCTTGTGTGTGGCATATAGGTGTATCTTGTTTTTTTTGCCCAATTTTTACAAACATTGCTTTAATTACAATATTTAGTTTATGTGCATTTCATATTATGTTGGATGTTAACTCTATCATTTGGCATTTGGTTTTTTTTTCAGCTCATCTACTTTTTTTTTTTTTTGCTCTTCCTTTCTTTTATTTGATTGGATTAATTATTGATAGTATTCCTTTTTCTTTTCTATCACTTCTCAGTTAGTCGTCATACTGTGGTAGTTCTGTGTACCTGTGATGCTAAAGGAGAACTCATGGGTATTTCAAATACCAGAAGGGTCACACAAAGGGAACAGTTTCAGCAGAATTTGCAGACCTCATACGAGGTCTAGATGTACACTTTTGATGAATTAGTTGTGAAATACCATGTGGATAGCAGCAGAACATTATCAGATACTGAGAACCTCATGAGGAACAGCAGAGTATTGTCAGAAAATAGTGTAAGAAGGTGAGTCCCCTAGCCCAGGAGGCACTGAGGACATGATTGAAGAACATCTGGCTTCTCAAAAGAGAGTCTATTATAATGACATGAATGGAGCACAGTCTTTGGGACCTTGATTTGTTTATGGAACATTACTCAAAAATGAGAAAACAGCTGCAAACATTTATTAAATATTGGAACATGTCATGTATAAAGTATAAATATCAGGAAAATTGGAAGTCAAAAATGAAATAGGATGCTAACAGATTGATATCCTAGGCTTCAGTCAACTAATACGGACTGGTATTGGCCATTTTGCATCAAAAATGCTGAGACTGTCAAGTTCAAGTGGAATGGTGTTGCATTCATTGTCAGAACAAGTATTTCAAGATCCATCCTGAAGTGTGCTATCTGTGATAGCATATTTATCTGTATGCAGAGAAATCCAATCAATACAACTAATATTCAAATTTATTCACCAACCACTAAGCTAGTAAAGAAGAAGTTAACGAATTCTACCAAGGTCTTCAGTCTGAAATTGATCAAGTCAAGCATGTAATCAAGATTATTGATAATTACTGGTGATTGAAATGTAAAAAATAGAAACAAAGAGGGAGGAACAGTGGTTAGAAAATAAAGCCTCACTTCAGAGGACAGCACTGAAGCCACAGCTCAGTGGGTGGGTGGTTGGGGGGGGGGGGTTCTGATCAGAGCACACAGGAGCAAACAAAGAGGGAAGGAGAGAGATTGGAACACATTCTGGCCCACCAATCCCTAAGGACAATATTTCTGCCCAGAGCAGCCAATGCACACCATATCCATTTTTTCATTTTCATTAATTACATTTTTTAACAATACCAACAATGGCATTCAACAACTTCTCAAGATGGAATATATAGAAATCAGATTGACAACATCTGTGGGAAAAGACGATGGAGAGCTCAACATCAGCCGCTAAAACCAGGCCAACGAGCACTGAGGAACAGACCATCAATTATACATACGTGAGTGCAAGTGAAAGCTGGAGGAAGTGGAACCAAGTCCACGAAAGCCAAGCACTCCCCAAACACTGGAGACCATCTCAAGAACAATTCAATGCGTTGAACATTAAGGATAGATCTGATGACCTGTGGGATGACATCAGAAACATAAAGGATGAAGGAAGAAATGGAGCATAAAAATAATAGGATATAAAAGATAAACTGGTGGTCAAAACATATTCTGAAGTTGGCTTTTAATCATAGAAGAGTTAAGGTACATGAAAGAAATGATGGAGTCAAGTAGCTCAACAGGAAATATCAAAAAGCAACTTGAGAAAATCATGTACTACAGGGCTGAGCACCGGTGGCGTAGTGGTTGTGTGCAGGACTGCAGCCTACTGGGTTGGAGGTTCAAATCCAGCAGCAAGGCTAGGTGTCTTACTCCCACCACGAGAGGGCAGTGATGTCCAAAAAAAATCATGTACTACAATGAAATATAGAAAACCAAGAAGGAAGAACAAGCTCAGCATATCTTAAACTGAAAGAACTCAAAAAATTCAAACCTTGAGGTACAAATCTCAAAGATTCCATGGGCAGAGTGTTGAGAAATGCAAAGATCAACAATAGACTATAGAAAGAATACACAGGGCCACTATACCAAAGAGAACTAGCCAACATTCCACCATTTTAGGAAGTAGTGTATGATCAAGAATCAGTGATATACAAATCGAGCAGTAGCTCTCCAGGAGCAAGGCTGGGACTCCCAATCCCATTAGAGAGCAATGATGCCCTCCCATCAAAAAAAAAAAAAAAATCAATGATGTGAAGGTAGATGTCCAAGCTGCAATAAAAGAATTGGCAAAAGGTTCCAGAATTTTATGTTTCAACAAGTTGATGAAACACTTGAAGCACTGATTCACTTGGGAGACAGCTACCTGGCCATCTGATTGAAAGAGATCATATTTGTATCCAATAAAAAAAAAAGGTGACCCAGCAGAACATGTAAACTATAAAACAATGTCATTGTTAACACATGCAAGTAAAATTTTATTAAAGGTGATCCAGCCACTGATTCAACAGTACACTGACAAGGTAGTTGCCAAAAGGTCAGGCCAGATTCAGAAATGGTCATGGAACAAACAGTATCATTGATAACTGTTTCATTGATAACTGTTTCATTGATAACTGTATCATTGATAACAAACAGTTATCATTGATAACTGATAGAGCTTGCCTAAAAATAGAGAATACTAAAATTATATTGACAGTGCCAAGGCATTTGCCTATGTGGATCTTAGCAAACTATGGATACCCTTGAGAAGAATGGGAATTCCAGAGCACTTCATTTTACTCCTTTGGAACTTGTACGTGAATCAAGAGACAGTTATGCAAACAGCGAAGCAATGCTGCATGGTTTGAAATCAGGAAAGGTGTGTGACAGAGTTGTATCTTCTCACCATACTTATTCAGTCTATGCTGAGTTAATTATCAGAGGAGCTGTATTATATGAAGAATGTGGCATCAGGATTGGAGGAAGGTATTTTTTTCCCAAAATAATCATTTATTTATTTATTTATTTTTAAATAACTTTTATTGAGGGCTCTTATATCTCTTATCACAATCCATACATTTCTCCAATGTGTCAAGCACATTTGCACATATGCCACCATCATCATTTTCCTTCTTTTTTTTGTTTGTTTGTTTTGGGGCATCACTGCCCTCTGATGGTCATGGGAGCTACACAGTCTTGCTCCTGGAGAGCCCCTGCTGGATTTGAACCACCATACCCCATGGGCCACAGTCTCACACTCAACCACTATACCACCAGGACTCAGCCCACTTCTTTTTTTTTTTTTTAATCATTTTATTGGGGGCTTGTACAACTTTTTTCACAACCCACCCATATATCTATTGTATGTCAAGCACATTTGTACATTTGTTGCCCTCATCATTATCAAAACATTTGCTTTCTACTTAAGCCCTTGGTATTAGTTTCTCATTGTTTCCTCTCCCTGCTCCCCCCTCCCTCATGAACCCTTGATAATTTATAAATTATTGATTTTTTGTCATATCTTACACTGTCTGATATTTCCCTTCACCCACTTTTCTGTTGTTTGTCCCCCAGAGATGAGGTTATATATAAATCGTTATCATCGGTTCCCCCTTTCTACCTCACCATCCCTCGACCCCAGTATCGTCACTCTCACCACAGATCCTGAAGGAATCATCTGACTGACTCGTGTCCCCCCATGACTCTTGTATAAGGTTGTCCAGTTGCCTACAGTGGGGCTTTAAGTTCCCAATCTGCACTCCCCCTCCTTCACAATGATAAAGTGTTTTTATTTTTTGATGCCTGATACCCGATCTCTTTGACACCTCCGATTGATCACCCAGACTGGTGTGCTTTTTCCATGTGTGCTTTATTATTTCTTAGCTAGATGGCTGCTTGTTTACCTTCAAGCTTTTAAGACCCCAGGAGCTACATCTTTTGATAACTGGGCACCATCAGTTTTCTTCACCGCATTTGCTTATGCACACATTTGTCTTCAGCGATAGTATTAGGAAAGTGGACAACACAATGATGTGACTTTTTGTTCTTTGATGCCTATTACCTGATCCCTTCACCACCTTGTGGTCACACAGGCTGGGGTGCTTCTTCCATGTGGGTTTTGTTGCTTTTCAGCTAGATGGCTGCTTATTTACCTTCAAGCCTTTAAGACTCCAGATGGTATATCTTTTGAAAGCCGGGCACCATCAGCTTGCTTCACCACATTTGCTTATGCTCACAGTTGTCTTCAGTGATCATGTCTGGAAGGTGAGTATCATGGAATGCCAATTTAATAGAACAAAGTATTCTTGCATTGAGGAAGTGGAGGCCCAAGATCCAGCTATCATCATTTTCAAAGGATTCTTTTCCCACTTGAATCCCTGATATCAGCTCCACATTTCTTCCTCCTTCCTCCCCTGCCACCTTCCCTCATGAACCCTTGATAAGTTGTAGATTATTATTTCCATATCTTATATCATTATCTGTTAGTCCTCACCCACTTTTCCATTATTCTTCCCATTGGGGAGGAGGCTCTAGGTTGATTGTTGTGATTGAGTACCCCCTTTCTCTATACCCCCCTTCCCCTAATCCTCCTGATTATCTCTACTCTCCTTAATGGCCCTGCGGTGTTTAGCGCTACTGGATTCCCAGTGTTTCTGGCTTTCATCTGTAGCAGTGTGCATGCTCTGGTCTAATCCAATTTGTAAGGTGAATTGAGGTCATGATAGTGTGGGGATGGAAGGGCCAAAGAAGTAGAGGAAAGTTGTGTGTTTCATTGGTGCTGTACTACACCTTGACTTGCTCATTGCTTCCCTATGACCCCTATGTGAGAGACTCTTCAGCTGTTTACAGATGGACATTGGGTCTACCACTACATGCCCCCCCCCCACACCATTCACCTTGGGTATGATTTTATTCTAGTCTTAGATGCCTGATACACGATCCCATCAACACCTTATGATCACCCAGGCGAGTGTGCTTCTTCAATGTGTGCCAGGTTGCTTCTCAGCTAGATGGCATCTTATTTTTCCTCAAGTCTTTAAGACCCCAGATGTTATATGTCCATGCCTGTATTTAGGTGTCTATAAATGTCTTTTGCCTCTTGTTTCTTATTAATAGCCTGTGATATTGTAGATGACACAGCCTTGCTTGCTAAAAATAAGGAGGACTTGAAGCACTTGCTGATGAAGATCAAGGCTTGCAGCCTTCAATATAGGTCACAATCAGTGTAAAGAAGACCAGAATCCTCACAACTGCATCAATAGATAACATCATGCTAAATGGAGGAAAGGTTGAAGTTCCAAGGATTTTGTCCTCCTTGGATCCACAATCAATGCTCCTGGAAGCAGCAGTTAAAAGGTTGGATTACACATTGAATTGGAGAAAGCTGCTGCATAAGACTCCTAATGTGTGGAAGAGCAAGGATGTTACTCTGAGGACTAAGATGGACCTACCCAAGCCATGGTATTTGCAATCACTTCAACTACCTGTGAAAGGACATTGTATAAGGAAGACCAAGGAAGAGTCTGTGCATGGGGATTATGATACCAAAAAACACTATGGACTTCCAAAAGGACAGACAAATCTTGTCTTGGGCAAAATACAAACAGAATACACTTTCCTTAGGGCCAAGGAAACTTCATCTTATGTTCTTTCTGACACGACATCAGGAAAGACCAGTCCCTGGAAAAGGACACCATGCTTGAGAAAACAGAGGAGCATCAAAAAAGAGGCAGACTCTCAACAAAACTGATAGACAAGGTGACCGCAATGAGAGGTCTCAGTCAAAGCAATTGTCAGGATGGCACAGAACCAAGCCGTGCTTCATTCAGTTGGGTTATAAGGTCACTGTCAGAACCAATGCAACACTGCCTAACAGACAAATTTCTATTTCAGTTATACCTCCTGTGTGAATTTTAATGGTTGTTCTAGAGATTATAATAGCGATCTGTCATTGATACATAAAAACAAAACTAGACAAAAGTATATAAGTAGACTGAAAATATTTTATTTAGAAAATGTATCATTATATATTTAAAATTATCTGAGAGGCTGAGCCCCGGTGGCGTAGTGGTTGTGCGCGGGACTGCGACCCACTGGGATGGAGGTTCAGTTCCCGCTCACAGGAGCAAAGGCTGGGCCTCCTCCTCCCACCACCAGGGCAGTGATGCCTAAAAAAAAAAATTTTTTTTTAATTATCTGAGAAAAGATATTTTTAGTTATAAGTGTGTGTTGAGAGATTTTGGAAGGCTGTTTGAAAAACATGTTACCTACAAGGTAAACTCTGGCTAGCTTAAATATTTAAGTATAAAAAATCATAGCAACAGGAAAACTATGGGAAAATTTTTAAGTCGTTTTAAAGTGATTGGGTCTTTTGTAAATATAGTACATAGAATCTGAAGATAAAGTATTGATGAATATGATTGCACAAAAGTTTCTAAGTAGCAAAATATGTGTAAGTAGTTCCTGAAAGTCAAAGGCAATGATAAGTAATGGAAAATGAATGCGGCTCATGTCATAGGGCTTAATTTTTGGGTTTTTTTTTTTGTTTGTTTTGTTATTTGGGCATCACTGCCTCTGGTGGTTATGGGAGCTACCCAGCGCTGTTCCTGAGAGCCGCCGCTGGATTTGAACCACCAAGCCCGTGGGCCGCAGTCCTGCACTCAACCACTTATGTGACCAGGGCTCAGCCCCAGGGCTTAATTTTTTATTATGATTATGTTTCTGGGGCTGAGCCCCGGTGGCGTAGTGGTTGTGCATGGGACTGTGGCCCACTGGGTTGGAGGTTCAAATCCAGCAGCAAGGCTGGACCTCCTACTCCCACCCCCAGAGGGCAGTGGTGCCCCCAAAACCAAATATATATATATATATATATATATGATAATATTTCTGCAAATCAAGAAGAGAATAAAAGCTTAATAGAAAAACAGGGTTAGGATATGGCAAGATTGTTTACCAAAACATTCAATAGAAATATCTTGTACAGGAAAAGATTTTTCAGATTTTCTTAAATGCTAGTAAATACATTATTATCATTGCGGGGGGTAGGGGGAGCAATCACTGCCCCTGGTGGGAGTAGGAGGCCTAGCCTTGCTCCTGGAGAGCTCTTGCTGGATATGAACCGCCAGCCCTGTGGGTTGAAGTCCCACACTCAACCACTATGCCATTGGGGCTGAGCCCCATTGTTGTCATTTTTACTTACCATCTTTCATGGGATTTTTTTTTAAGTTTTATAACACTTTTGTCAAGGACAGTAGAAACAGTCTTTTGAAGTGTACATTGATTGCTGTTTTTAATAAAAGTTTGTTTGTTACTTCATGTCTCGATTAAAATGACATCCTTTGTCCCAGCAATTCCACTTCTTGAATGCATCTTAGAGACACGCACCCCTGTACAAAATTGCCTACTATGTTCATTGCAGCTTTGTTTGTAGTTCTAAAGATTGGTAACATCTTATGTATATCTCTGATGGGTACTGGTTTAATACATTATAGAACATAGTACTGAAATGAAAGTACTCAGTAACTGATAAAATAATAAACTACTCTTTATATACTGATGTGGGAGGGTTTTCAAAATATGCAAGTCTGGTGAAAAGAGCAAAGTGAAACATGAGAGCTAAATGTATTATACTATCACAAGTCTATAGTCTGTCAGGTAACATAGGACTTGCACATTTGTAGCAGACTTCTGGAACGGTGCTGCTGAGAAACTCAGGCTATGGGTTGCCTCCTATTAGGAGATCAGCTGTATCATGAGAAGGAGAATTTTTTTCTTTTTTACTTCATACCATCTTATTTCTTTCTAATTTTTAACTACATAATTTATTCAGAACAATAGAACAGTCTCTAAAAGATAAAAATATCTTGTTAAAATTGCTTGCTAAAATGTTATCTAATTTATCTTTCTCCTACTTTCTATTTGAAATTAACCCGCTTTCTTTTGGCAATAAAAATGAAACAAGCAAAACAAGTATTTAGCCATTTTGGAAGGCCTGTTCTAGAAGGATGTAATTACCCCCAGTCCCCACTTAGCTCATCTTTGGGTTGTTAGTCTTAATAAGTATTTAATTTTTTTTTCTGTTGTCCAAATATGTGGCTGACAGAATGTATCTATAAATGTTTGATTATGTGTACAGTGCAAAGAAATAAATTGCAAAATAATGTTAGTGGATTTCAGTCTTTGTGCTCTGAGTCGAGGGAAGACCCGAACTGAAAGTATAATAATTGTCTGTGTTGTCTCTTTTTAGATATAAAACACCGCCGAATACCAATCTTATTCTTCGCAAACAAAATGGATCTTAGAGATGCAGTAACATCTGTAAAAGTGTCTCAATTGCTGTGTTTAGAAAACATCAAAGATAAACCCTGGCATATTTGGTAAACTTTTATTCTGTATTTACCTTTTTGCTTTATCATCCTGAAAAAAAACCTTCTATCATCTTTCTTTCTTATCTTAGCTCATTTAATAAATAGCTGAGCATGGTAGGATATAAGCTAAGGATTTTGTATTACGGAATTGGATATTGCAGAGAATCAGGAATATAATACTATTACAGCCTTTCAATTATTTTTCAGGTTAGCAAAAACTCACTTCACATAATGAAATAAAATCGCACATTTTCTCTTCAACTACACTGATTTCTTTCTTTAGCTTTATCAAGTCATTTGTATTTGTCACTCCCTTTGAGTCATTCTCCCAGATAAATGTGCCTGACTTGCTGTATTGTCCTTCCGTCATAGGAAAGATATCTCCACTTACTCTGTGGATATCTTTAAATTCTACTCCCTGTCACTTGTTTTTCATGTAGGTTTCCTTTATTTTTCTATCACCATATGACTTTATGGATCTCTGTGTGTTATGTCCTTTCTCTTCTTGGTACTGGTATGTTAATACTGTTAGAGTGGATTTTGTCTCTTTATTCTCTTCTGTACCCTACCCCCTAAGTCTTAGTCACCTACTGTTGTGATAACAAAAAATAATACCACAGGGTGTGAATTGAAAGAACAGAAATTTATTTTGTCCCTGTTCTGGAGGCTAACAGTCTCAGTTGTGTGTCCCCTTGCGGTGGCACCTCCTGGCTGTGGGGAGTGCAGCCATCCTTGGTGTTTTCTCCTCCCCGTCCATTCTACTCTGTTTACAAGGAGACACCCCGTGGAGAGGAATGAAGTTTAGGGCCACTCTGCAACGTGACCACATTAGCACAGCACAAGGAGAGCCTTTTTTTCTCCCCCAAGTAAAGTCCTATCTACAGGTATAGATACTAGGATTTCAGGGCGGGGTGCAATTTGCAGGGCGGGGTGCAATTCAATTTGTACTCCCTAGAATCGTGTCAAGTCCTAAACAGGAACACACTAATTATTTGCTAAAATAAATAAATAGCTATGAACATATTGATCTGTTTTGGGAGACATTTTAAGGAGACTGAATTCTGGTGGCCAAGTCGGTAGCTCCTTTGGCTGTTAATCACAAGGTCCTTTGCCTGTTAATTACAAGGTCAGCAGTTTGAAACCACCAGACACCCAAGGAGAGAAAGATGAGGCTTCCAAATCCTTTAGGCGTCTAGGAACCCCACAGGAGCTGTTGTACCCTGCCCTGTGTGGTCGCTGTGACCCAGAATGGACTCCAGGGCAGTGAATGAGTGAATTTATTTAAACCCAACCGTTTTGGAATTGATTCCGACTTGTAACAACCCATGTGCTTCAGAGTAGATCTGTGCTCCATAGAGGTTGCAAGAACAGAATTTTTCTCTTGACCTTTCTTTAGCACTACCCCTGGGTAGACTTAAATTGCCCATATTTTGATCTACAACCAAGTACATTTGCAGTTTGTTATTTCACTTATCATTTATAGTTGTATTGTACTTTTACTGTTTATCTCACTAATTTTTTAAGTTCCAATATGGTATTTTTTTCCTAAAATACTTCAATAAAAATAACCAGAGGTTATATGGTAGATAAAATGGTTAATATCCACCACTTTTTTTATATTGCTGCTTTCTACCCACCCACACCTTCATTCTTTAAGAGACATTTCACTTGCCAAAAGTTTCCCCTTTTGCTTAAGACTGTATCTGTGAGAGAAAGCTAGACACAGGCAAAGATACCACAGCCTCTAGAAAGTATGTTTAAGATTCATTAAGAGCTAGCCTTGGTGCTGAAAGAGTAATTGTGTGAAAGAACCAGTTACTGTGGAAACAGTTTGAAGCCATAGCAACCCCATGCATTCCAGAATAAAACGGTGATCTTTAGTGTTTTTTGTTGATGATTTTTAGACATCCATCACCTGGCCTTTCTTCCTGGTGCCACTAGTTGGATTCAAACCTCCAACCTATGAGTTGTTAGCTGAATGGGTTAGCCAAGCGCACCACCCCAGGATTCCAACAGTGTGGAAAAGAGCTTGAGAAAGCTTGGGAACTCCTCGGTACTCAAGACCTGTGGACCCTCTACCCAGGCATGTAATATTGTCTATTTTGAGTAAAACCCACCTTCAGGATCAGGCTAGTGAGTGACATCTAAATGACACCTAAAGTTGAAATTTTAAATTTTATGAAAAAGCAGAGGAGCATGTTTATTTCCCTAAATCATATCCACATCGAAACCCTCTAAATACAATATTTTTATCTTTGCGTACGGTAAGTATTGTGACTGCTTTAGTAGCCATAGGTAAAATTTCTGAGACACTCAGAGAAGTCTTTGCAACGGTGCCACTGGTGGCCTTGAACCACCAGCCTTGCAGTTAGCAGTTCACTGCTTATCCAGCAGTGCCACTGCTTGAGAAAGAGTTGGACTGTATTATTTGTAGAACCTTACAGACATGGAAGAACCTTGATGTTCATTTTAGATACAGAGTTTGTTTTCTTGTTTGTTTTGAAAGGAAAGGTAGAATTCAAACATTTAGGAATTGTTTGGAAAAGGAACAAACTTTTATTTGGGCAGTGATACCTTTACCATGGCAGACGGAGTTCTTCGTCTCTGGGCAGTACTTTCAGGGGATTCAACTTTGGAACTTGAAATTCCATTCTGCATAGGCCCCACTTGATCACATGTATCTTTCTTGATATAAGTATTTTAGTTATTAATATTTTTCTGTGATAATGGCTAGTCATTGGTTGTTTCTCTATCTTCATATTTTAAAATAGATCTATAAATTTTATTTCTTCCTTGATAGTAACTTTTGTTTTTATTATAAGTATATTCTCTTTTAAGTACCTTAATACATTTTTTTAAATCATGCACCAACATACTAAAAAGCATCATAATCATTCAGAAGAGCTAATTATATATACAAAGGCTTTCAAAAAATTATTTGGGAAAGAAATTATAAAATCAATGAAATAAGAGAAAATATCAATTCTGCATTTTTGTACAAAAGCATTTGGTACTCTTAAATTTTTTCTGCATTTATTTTAGTTCGTACAACTTGATTATGAATAGATGAAAGGTGACATTAACAATAAAAATTTACCCTTCTCAGAATGAAAAATCACTCTTTCAGGTGATTTACATACATTGAACCCTGGTGGCGTATAGATTATGTGATGGGCTACTCACCACAAGGTTAGTGGTTTGAAACCAGCAGCCACTCCAAAGGAGAAAAGCAAGCTTTTTGCTCCTGTATAGATTTACAACTTCAGAAATCATGGGGAGCAGTTCTACTCTGTCCTATAGGGTCTCTGAGTGGGATTTGACTCCAGGGTAGTGGGTACATTAAGTGTGTACATTAAGGAGGAACGCAAGTGGCTTTATATAATAAGGAGCCACAGCACACATAGATGTTAGGCTGCTAGACAGGGTAGGCAGCAAAGTTGGTAATTCAAACTCAACATCCACCCCACAGGAGAAAAGATGGAGCTAGTCACTCCATAAAGATCTGTAGTTTCAGGAACCCCATATCGAGTCTCTATGTGTCAGAATGGACTTGATGGCAGTGGAGTTTGGGAGGTTCTTTGTTTTTTGTTGGTTTTTGCTTTGGTTTATGTACATTGACTCAATTTTTAATTCTTCCAATAAACATATGAGATTGGGATTATAGGTACATTTTATAGATGATAGACTGTAATGCCAAAGAGTTAAATAAGCTAACTGAGCTCCTGCAACTTATATAAAATTGGAGTTCTCTTTTTATTTATCAGTTTTCTACAGCTATGATGATGAGTATCTTCGTTTGCTGTAGTAGTGCCATAACAAAAATGCTGCAAGTGGGTGGTTGTAAAGACCATAGAGAATACTTTCTCATATTTTAGGAGGCTAAAAGTACAAATCAAGGATTTAGGGGCTGAGCCCCGGTGGCGTAAGTGGTTGAGTGCGGAACTGCAGCCCGCAGGCTTGGCGGTTCAAATCCAGTGACGTCTAGGTAGCGCCCACGACCACCAGAGGCAGTGATGCCCACAAAAAAAAAAAAAAATCAAGGATTTAGCTGTTTCTCTTCTGTGTTAATCTGGATAGACTAGAGAAACAAATTCAGTAACACACATATGTGTATAAGAAAGAACATTGAGAAAACAATCCTGTCCAGAACAAGTCCTTAAGTCCTAAGTTAGTCCATATGTCCAGTATCAGTGTATAAAGGCCTCTTGAGACTCAAAAAACATATGCAATGATGCTGAATGCAGTATGATCACAGGCCAGTGTGTAGAAAGTCTTTGGATCCAATGGCGTTCTAAGCATCTGAGCATTGCCAGCAGCCTCGCTGTGGCTGGTCAAGCATCTCACCACTGGCAGGAGTCTTCACGTGGCTTTTCTGGCTTCAAAGGTCTGGTTCCATCAGTGCAGGTCCATATGGCTTCTCCAGGATATCTCACTGGGGGTGAGCCTTGTGTCTTGTCAGCAGAATGTCTCCAAGGGAGTGAACCAAGAGAAACAGTGTCTCTGCATCCAAGAAGGAAGTACCAGATTTCCCAGAATTCTCAGGAGAAGGCCACATCCACACAGAGATCCTGGTGACTATCTCCAGATTGACAGGCTGGACTCCACCCATACACTCTTAATGCTCACATTCACACCAGATTAGGGGACTGCCACACCTTCCTTCTATGAACCTCACATTAGTGTTTCTGGTGCCTGCTTGGAATCGTTGGTGTTTCCATGCTTGTAGACAGCACCCTGCACTCCATCTCTCTCTCCTCTGTGCGTTGTGTCCATTCAGCTCTTTTTATAGCTCAGAAGTTTAGGATCTCTCCCTAAAGAAAGCTGTTGCCAGTTTTGTATTTACAGGTGCACAAGTAGAATTTCTAAATATTCTGACCGAGCACTACTCAGTCAAAGTAGTAGGCTTAGAGCCTACAGATATGAAATTACATTTGAAATAGGTGTGGTTATTCTATGGACAAAGTATAGCCTAGGCCAAGCATTTCTAGCAGATAAATGCTGTTGAGTTATGGGAGCCTGGTATTGTAGGATGTTCGACTCTATAAAACTGTATTACTGGAAGAATAGCCCAAAGGTGGTATGTCTTGTAGTGTTAGTATGAATACTGTCCTTCGAATAAGCAGCTTTTACTGATAATCTTTTAAAATATCTCTATATATTTTAATATTTTGGTCATGTCTTTTTCTGGAACACTTGGTATTTATTTATATTTATGTTAAGTGCTTAACCAGATCTGCTCAGCTATATGTTACTAGAAGCATTGTAATTTGCCATGTTGCAAATTTTTAACTTTGTATTGATAGTTCTATGCTATAATGAAGCAGATTTCTTTCTTGTGAATTTATTTCAGTGCTAGTGATGCCATTAAAGGAGAAGGACTACAAGAAGGTGTAGACTGGCTTCAAGGTATATCCCAGACCGCTGTGCATTTCTAGTACTTGCTTGCTTTTTATTCACATATCTATTTCCTTGTTTACATTTTATTTTTATCATATCATTGCTTTTCCCTCCTCATTTCTGCCTTTTCCTGGTGTCAGAAAAAACATTACAGTAAGTATTCAATATCTTGCTCCATTTCATTCTATTTTGTTTTCTGAAGGATTTATTTAAATAAAGTGATGGCATATTTTAAATCAATATACATAAAACAAATAAATGTAATGTCTGGCAATATGGCCATAAATTTCTGTCAGAGTTAGTAATTGAAGCCTTTGTGAATTTTGAGGCAAATGTTAGATATCACTATCAGAAAACATTGCCATTTTTTGATCAGAACATTCCTGTGTGACTCTCTGCTCTGGAAAAAGGTTGAACAAAATATTATAGAATCTACATGTGGTCCTATATAGTTATAAATTCTTTCTTCTATACTTGGTTTTGAACTTTTTCTTGTAAACTAGCTGGCTTACAAAGCCAATGAGTGTTGCACTTAGCAAATTGCATGTCTTTTGTTTGATCTCATTGATTGCAGTCCCTTGAGTGTAGCATTGTGTATTTCTTGCCCCCTGTGTTTTCTGTCTCCATTCTTCCTTCTGTTCTAACACTTCCCATTTCCCCCCTGTGTTCTCCATTGCATGTTAAATGACTACTCACAAGCTTTCAAGACCCCAACTAAGAGTCACCAAACTAGGTTGTAGGACCTCAACTTTTCAGAATCTGTGTTATGCCAAATGACCTTAATGTCTCCCAAGACTTATGGTTCCTGACCCCAGATCCAGTGACAGAAGTTTCCATATACAGTGCTCCACTACCCATGCTATTTTAATGCCAGTAATGTGGATTTTTCTCTCTGTTGTCTTGATGTAAGCCTCTTAACATGTATCATTAAATTAAAGAGAATTCTAGTCATAATTTAAAATTTAATTGCAGACATAGTATTAAAGAAAAAATTAAGTTTTGGGGGTTTTGTTCTTGTTTTCTATAAACCCTCAAACTTACTTTCTTAGTTTTTGGTTAAAAAATAACTAAGACTAGGGGACTGATTAGCCCACAAAAGAGAAAACTCTGGAGCAGACTCCATAAGACATAGGTTCATTCCAGATTCTTGATTTTACGATGTTACAGTGATTGATGATATAAGGTGGAGAGAATTCTATAAGTCATAGTGAAGTAATTGGAACCTAGTACGTGGTGTTGGCAAACAGTAGTGGAAGTACTCTGAGCTGCCCAAAGAACAGAGAGATCTGTGTGGGAAGAGATAGAGTGACCAGGCTTCTCAGGCAAGGATGGCAAGACTTTGCCTCCCAAGCTTTGGACACGTTCTCAGGAGAGAACATCCACTTGGTGAAGGACATCCGCTTGGTGAAGTGGAGGCACAGTGAGGAGGAGGAAAGTCCTCAACAAATGAGTTGCCACAGGAGCTGCAGCAATGGGCTCAAACATGGAGAACAACTGGGAGGACGGTGCTCGGACCGGGTGGCATTTCGTTCCGTCCTACAGAGGGGAGCCCCGAGTCTGGACTAACTCAGGAGTGCCTCACAACAAGTACAGAACTTACTGAAGATAGACCCAGGTGCTAGTCACCCAGCTTTAAAATGTTGGTCTGCCTCCTTTGTTTGGTTTATTTCAACTATAACAATTGGGCCACTAGGTGTCAGAATGATCCAACATCACTGTGCAACTTGCCAATCTGGTCTTGCTTTTCTCAAGCTTTTTGGAGCTATCATCTCTGTGTCTTGCCTCCTTAGTCCTTATTTACATATATTTAATAAATATGTTTACAACTTTTTATTTTAAACTGGATGAATAACTACGGAGGAGATAACCCATTTCACATTTTAGAATTCAGACACATTTTGTTTCATCTCATTGACTGCAGTCACCACAATTAACAATACCACCCTTAGGGGGCACTAGAACGACCCAAGGGATTGCAAAAACAGAAACCTATACTTTTTCCTGGATTATAGTTGATAAAACAGAAGTTTTTAGTTGCCAAGGGCGTGCTGAGTAAATTTGTTTTTTCTTGAAAGAGGGGAAATGGACCAAATAAATTTGGGAATCCGTGATCTATAACAATACTTACGTATTTTCTTACTGTACTTCCTGTTTCCATTCTTCCTCTTATCTAACCCATCTGAAATTTGTCCTTACATAAATACTTCCTTTTTTATATCAAATAGTTGATTGTTCAAAGGTGTGTGTACCTCATCGGTGTTATTGTGCCCCTCATAGACATTTTGTTTGTCTGACTATTGAGCCGTAATTGTGAGTTCACCTCAGGTCTGAAGGGTGACCAAGGAGCAGGGTCTCAGGCGTTCCAGCAGTCTATCGTACCAGTAAACTTGGTCTATTTCCACATTTTTCTGCCACTCTATCCAGGATCTTCTAGCGTGATCTCTTTCCAAACAGTT
>PVJH01007080.1:0-44589 GCA_004026705.1 Nesogale talazaci | reverse complement strand
TGTATGTGTGACAGTCTTCACTTCTGTAACCTCTACTTTTGCACTCCTCCCACTGTTTTCTCTGTCTCCGGTTGTTTATACTAATCTTCCTCTTGTGCTAAATTGCTTCTCTTTTACCCCAGTTAAGTACGTGCTTACCTTCTAGCGAGTGACCGCTCCTCACTTCTCCTCCCACTCTGGTGGTTACCATCAAAAAATGTTTCTTTTTATGTGAAAACTTTCTTGATCTGTTGCAATTGTGGTCTCATATAATATTTGACCTTTTGTAATTGACTAATTTCATCCAATATAGTGTACTTGAAGGATCATCCATGATATATGAGGTGTTTGCAACTCCATTATTAATACTCATTTTATGTGTGTGTTCTGAGCGTACTTCTGGCTACTTTATTCTACATGATTTTCTGTACTGAGTTCATTTACTTTGTGGCTTTCTTCATTGTATTGGTTGTGCTTTATTATTTACTAAATCTCTATGCTTTTTTATTTTGATGAGGTTACTAATTTTCCTTGAGGTTACCTTGTAATTTATAAGTTTCTTTCCAATTGTAAAATGGTCTGTTCTATCTTGAAATCAATTTGAAATTTCTATAATTACACTATTTCCTCTTTTTATCTTGCATTTGTCTTCACTGCAAATTGCTCAGGTACTTATTTTCAGTCTCATATGTTGGTTTTACTTTGGCTAATTCTATGTCTAGGTAGCCTTTTGGGTTTTGGCGTCAAGTATCTTGATCTCAAGTCATTATCTACTGGTCCAATGAACTCTCCTTAGCACTTCTTGTAAAGTGGATCTAGCTTTTGTGAATTTCATTAAATTGTGCTTATCTGGAAATGGCCTAATTTCACTGTCATATTTAAAGCACACTTTGCTAAGTATATAATTTTTTAGTAGAAATTTTATTTTCAGGGATGAGCCCCGGTGGCGTAGTGGTTGTGCGCAGGACTGTGGCCCACTGGGACAGAGGTTCGATTCCAGCTCCACGGAGCAAAGGCTGGGTCTCCTACTCCCACCACCTGAAGGCAGTGATGCCCCCCCAAAAAATAAAAATAATAATGAGTTTGATGTAAATTTGTTAAAAAAAAAAAGAAATTTTATTTTCTTTCAGATTTTTAAGCATGTCTCCCATTGCCTTCCTTTTTTATATAATTAAAAAAGTCATTTTATTGAAGACTCTTAAAACTCATGTCACACTCCATACATTGATTGCATCAGTTATATCTGTACCTATGATGCCTTCATTTATTTCTGGACATTTACTTTCTATTGAGCCCTTGGTATCAGCTCCTCATACCCCTCCAAACCTCCTTGGTAGATTATAAATTATTATTTTCATATCTTACACTGACTGCTGTCTCCCTTCCCCTATGATTTCTGTTGTTCCTGTCCCTAGAGAGGGTTGGTTGCATGGTTATGTATCAGTCATTGCAATCGGCCCCTTTCTCCTTCCTTTCCCACACTTTATCCCTACCCTTCTGATATTGCTATTCCCAGGTGGTGCAGAGACCCAAAGTCCATCTGTAACAATGGCATAATCCCCCCACAGAGGACGCAGGTAAAGCATCCATGAAACACACAATATTCCTCTGGATCCTTGAGGCTTTCTCACCCCCCACTATCATGACCCCAGTGCTGCTTCTCAATTCAGACTAGACTGGAACGTGTACACAGGTATAGATAGGAAAGAGAAAGGGGCTCAGGACACACAGAATCCCTTGCCTTCTTGTTGACTTGATTTCTGCTGAGAAATCAGAACTTAGTCCTTAGAAAAACAGAACTTGGGTCTGTTTTTGTAGGCCACTGGGGTTGTTTTTGTTTTTGCTTTGTAAGCTTCCCTCAGGGTTCTTTTTTTGTCTTTGGTTTTGGAAATGTAATTAATTATATGTCTGTATGATATTCCTTTTTCATTTACTTCGTTTGTCGTTTATTCAACTTCTTAAAATCATGTCTTCTTATCTTTCACATGTTAGGAGAATTTTCTTCCAATAACCTTGGACAGTTTCCCCTGGGGAGAACACACTCTCCCCCACCTCCAGCATCTTTTCCTATTCTGTATCCCATGTAAGTTATTTCACTTGATGGCATTCCTCATGATTCTTCAGATTTATGTGGCGTTTATTATTCTTCTAGCAGATTAGTATTGAGAGATTCGTCATCAAGCTCACTAATTTAGCCATTGTTTACATTTCTCTTTGCTCTTTTAATGGATTCTCTATTTCTGAAATGTCAGTAAAATTTTTTTCCTCTTTTATCTTTTTTTTAATTAAATACTTTTATTGGAGGCTTTTACATCTCTTATCACAATCCATACCTTCAACCATTTTGTCAATCATGTTTGCACAAATGCTGCCATCATCATTTTCAAAGTATTTTCTTTCTACTTGAGCCTCTGATATCAACTCCCCATTTCTTTCCCCTCCCTCCCCTGCCCACCCCCCCTCACAAACTCTCGATAAGTTATAGATTATTTTTTACCATATCTTATATCGTCCTCTGTTGCCCCTCACCCACTTTTCCATTATTCATTCCCATGGGAAGGGGTTATAGATTGATCCTTGTGATCATTTTCCCCTTTCTCCCCCTACCCTGCCATAATCCTCCTATATTCTCCTTGTTGGCCCTGAGGGGTTTATCTTCCCTGTATTGTCATCTCAGAACATGTGTGCATGTTCTGGTCTGATCCGATTTGTAAGGTAGAATCGAGGTCATGATAGTGGGGAGTCAGTAATAATCTTGTGATATCTATTTGTTGGAATAGTTTTGCGTGTGATTTGTAATTATTTCAGTTCTTTCAGTGCTTCTAGTTACTCTTCTAGTTATTTCTGCTTTTTCTTGATTTCATCTGCAGCTTTCTCCATATTTTTCTCAATCCTTTGACAGTACCTAAATAATATTCTCTTATATTTCATATTAGATATGTCTTCCTGAAAAGGCATTTTTGGTGCTGCATTTTGGTCAGTTGTTTGAGCCACTCTGCCTCTTTTCTTCATAGGAACTAAAAGTATCCATTATCTAATTGGTAGTTGTATGTTGGTAAGTTCTTAGGCTCCCCCGTCTGCTGAGGAGTAATGTGAGTGTGAATGCAGTTCTCTCATGCACAGTTGAGAGTGGAATTGGCTGCTGTCTGTCAATTACCATGTGGGGGTGGCCCTTAACCAGTTGGCGGATCTGCAGGAGGATGTGTGTGACTTGGGCATGTGGCTGTGTCTGCTGTCTTCCAACGAGTAGAATAAAGGGAAAAAGAAGAAAGGAAAAGAGCAGCCAGAAAGAGAATAGTAAAGGAAAAAAACTTTTTCTTTTTAAGGAGAAAGCAGGTAATCAACTGCATGGATCAAGAAAGAAAAAATTTACAATAAAGGAGGGAAATAAAATTTAAAAAATTGTAATGAAGAGAAAATAAGGAAAGCAGAGAGAAAACAACAACAAGGGGAAAAAAAGAAAATGGCAGCAACAAACAAAAGTAAAAATGTGGCAGGAGGAGGATCTAAACGAGAAAACTGAGACTGGGGGTCAGGGCACCTGATAGGGATCAACCTCTGCCTGCCAGAGGAGTTCACAGGGAGAGTGGGTAGGGCCCCGGGTCCTAAACGCAGTTCGTTCCAATCTATATGTTGTCCAAGGTCAGGGTGTCTGATCTAGAAGTAGTTTCTGGCAGTTCAGCACATAGCTGAAGTCGCAGTACTTGTTCCTGGAAGGCAGTCTTTTGGGGCCAGAGTGCAGCTAGGACCAGGGTAGCTGGTTATAGAAGGAGGGATTACCCACTCAAAGACATCCAGCAACCCAAAATGTGCACTTGACTGGTTTGTTGAGAGAGTTTATTTGCCTCCTGATGCAGGAGTGGTGTGTCAGAGACCAATTCATAGCTCGATTCCAGCCTCAGGCAGAGTAAGGGGCTATGCTGTGGAGGGTTGCCATCTACTGGGTGGCCATGTTGCTGGTCATCACTGTGTCAGAAACAAGGGAGAAACCTCCTTTTCTCATCACCTTCCATAGCTGTATTTCTCTAGTCAAGCCACTGTCTTGAATCAAATGTTGCTTGCACAAGTTTAAGTTAGCCACACCCTTCTCTCTCTTCTCTGGCCATTTAAAAAAAAAATTTTTTTTTCCCCTCTGGCCATTTTTATCCAGAGTTTTCTCCTGGTCAATATTCAGTCCACTTCTTTCTCGTTATTTAAAAGCTCAGGTTTCCGTGGTTATCAAACATATCGTTTCTTTTGGTCCCTTATGTCTTTGTTGTAGAGAATCTGTGTAGTCTGTCTTTCTACTTCACCATCTTGCCAGAAGTCCCCTTCCTGGTCTATGTAAGGAGGGCATATTGTTGAAAATGATTTTTTGGGGGGTGGGGGGCATCACTGCCCTCTGGTGGGAGTGGGAGGTCCAGCCTTGCTCCTGGAGAGCTGCTGCTGGATTTGGACCGCCAAGCCAGTGGGCCACAGTTCCTCACTCAACCACTACGCCACCAGGGCTCAACCCCTGAAAATGTTTTATATTACTATTCTATCCTAAGTTACTACAAAAAAAAATTCTTTACATAGTAAATAGTATTTCTTCTTTTTATGTAGACATCATGGAAAAGAATAATGACCCTATAGGTTTAATCCACTAATTAGTTAATCTCTACATAAAATTGTCTACTCTTATTTCTTTATAAAGATAATTTCATCTGGAAAATTAGAACAAAATAATATCTTGAGTAATACACAAATTAAATGAGATATTCTGTACTAAAGTGACTAATGTAGGAAAACATTCAATAATTTCATATTTATGTTCATCAAATAACATACTTTATTTAGCAAGCTAAAACTAAATGTATAGATAGTATATGTCTGTTTGGTTTTGAATAAACCCTTTGTTCTTATCTTTACATAAAAGTGAATAGTTTTTTGATGTTTCCAATAGAATTTTGGATAGTAGGTGGTATAATATAAAGTACTCATCATTTTGGAAAGCCCAACATATTAGACAAAGGCATTTAAGTAAATAAACTATAGAGAATTACTAAGTATAAATGCCAGTTCAGTAGAACAAAGTGTTCTGCATTGAGAGAGTACTTGAGTGAAGGCCCAATGTCCATCTACTACCTTAATACTAAACCTATAAATATATGCACATAGATCTATTTCCCCATCATTATATATAAATATGTTTACATATGTACATGCCTATTTAGTTAGACCTCTATAAATGCCCTTTGTTTCCTAGTACTTTCCTCTATTTCCTTTTACTTCTTGTCTCACTATCACACTCAGCCTTGATTTGGGTTTCAGTAATTCCTCTTGGTTATATTACTTGATCAAGCCCTACCAGGCCTCTTACACCCTCCTCACCACTAATTTTGGATCATTTGTTGTTCCCTTGTCCCTGGGTTTGTTAACACCACTTCCTTTCCCTCACCTTCCCTTCTCCTATGTCCCCCTGGAACCATGAATACCATTGTTTTCTCCTCCAGATTGTTTTCCAGCCTATCTTGATAAACCTGCAGAGATAATAATATGCATAAAAACAAGACAGGGTACAACAGGCAACAACAACAACAAAAAACCAGCAATAACAAAAAAAATGATAAAAGAAAAGCCTGTAAATAGTTCAAGGTGTTTTTGTTGACCTTTAGAAGTGTTTTCTGGTCTATTGGGGGCAGCACCTGTTTTTAACCTGGCCCACAGACACAGTTATCTAGTCCTCAGTCTCTCATCCACACAGCCCATTGGCTTCTGCCCTGCTTGGGCAAGTGCTACAGGGCTCTTTTCTCTCTAACAATGAATACCCAAGGGTACTGCACTCTGCCAATGTGTTTGAGCCTAAAAGCAATCTGTTCTAGCCCTGTACCCTGTTCTAGCCCTGTGCCTGATAGTATGTCTAGAGGCAACCCCCTTGTCCAAAGGAACTCAACCTTTGTGCTCCGTGAGGCATGCCCTACTCCCTCTTTGTCTAGTTCTCCTGCTGCCATCTCTGCCACTGCTCCTCACAGTCTCTTGTCTCCCAGGTGGAGGTTCAGCATAGAGATCTCATTTTAAGAAATGTGCTATGCGTGGACTCACTGCTCACTCTTCTTTCGTAATGATTGTGTGATTCTCTGTTCTACACCTGAGATGGCTTATTTTAAACTTAGTGGAATGATAAAATGAACCAGTCACCCCATTTGGATTCCACTTGGCACCTTATTTATATGAATAACAAGCTGTTTAATCCTGTTGGTGGGACATGAGCATCTCACATGTTCATATCCCTGTCTAGTCATTTGTTAGTGATAGGAAAATGTAACCATAAAAACTGTAAAGAAAATAGCATACCAAGTAAGTAGGGTAGAGGTTCTAGACTCTAGAGCTTAGGCAGGAAAAAGGTTTTTTTTCATATGGAATGCTTCACAAATTTGCGTGTCATCCTTACGTAGAGACCATGCTACGTATACTAGGGTATACGTGCTGCCGAAGTGAACACAGAAAACTTTTTAACTATTATTAATTCCCTAAAAATAGTAAGGAAATATTCCTTGTATGAATAAGGCCAGGATGCTACTAAGAAATAAGCACTACAAGAACAAAAGCACGAAGAGTTTGGGGGAATAAGAATAAATAACAGATCTATATATAAACCGGTTTGGGAGTGGGGGCAATGAGCGACAGAAAAGTGGTTAAAGGGTGACGTCAGTCAGTGTAAGACATGAAAAAAATATATATATATATATCACTGGTTCATTAGGGAGGGCAGGAGGGGGAAAAATTAATTCCAAGGGCTCACGTGGAAAAGTATTTTGAAAATGCTTATGAAAAAGTATGTATGAATGTGCTTGACACAATGGATATATGTATACATTGTGATAAGAGGTGTACGAGTCCCCAATAAAATGATTTTAAAAAGAAAAAGGCCCCCCTTTTTTTTCTTTTATTGGGAACTTTTACATCTCGTATCACAATCCATACTTTCATCCAGCGTGTCAAGCACATTTGCACATATTCCATCATTGTCATTTTCAAAGCATTCTCTTCCCACTTGAGCCTTTGACGTCAGCTGCCCATTTCTTCCCCCCCCCTTACTTCCTTTAGAAACCATTCATAAGTTATAGATTATTATTTTCATTTATTATTTATTTCATTTATTATTTTCAGTTATAGACTATTATTTTCATATCTTAGATCATCCTTTGTCACCCCTCACCCATTTTTCCGTTGTTCGTCCCCAGGGGGAGGGGATTCTAGGCTGACCCTTGTGATCAAATCCCCTTTGCTTTCCCACTCTTCCCTAATCCTCCTTGTGTCTCTACCCTCCTTGTTGGCCCTGAATTGTTTGTCTATCCTGGATTCCCTGTGTTGCGAGCTCTGATGTGTAGTAGTTTGCATGTTCTGGTCTCATCCAAATTTGTAAGGTAGAATTTCAGTCATGATAATGGGATAAAGGAAGCGCCAAAGAGCTAGAGAAAAGTGTGTTTCATTGGTGCTATACTGCACCTAATGACTGGCTCATCTTTTCCCTGTGACTCCTCTGTGAGGAGATGTCCAGTTGTCTACAGATGGACATTGGATCTCCATTATATACCCCCCTCCCATTTACATTGAATATGATTTTGTTCTGGGTCTTAGATACCTGATCAACCCCTCATGATCACACAGGTTGGTGTGCTTCTTTCATGTGGGTTTTGTGGCTTCAGAGCTAGGTGGCTGCTTGTTCATCTTCAAGGTTTTAAGACTCCAGATTCTATATCTTTTGATAGCTGGGCACCATCAGCTTTCTTCACCACATTTGCTTATGCACCTATTTTGAATAAAGACCCCTTTTACAAAAAAGAATAAATAATATAAATGAGAAGTTTCATAGAAGAATTAGAAGATAAAGTAGAGCTAGTCTCCTAGAAATTAAAGAAAAAGAGGTGGCTTAGTTATCCAATGCTGTTAAACAAAAACCACAAGGGGATGATGTTAATCAATTTATTTTTCCTCACAGTTTAGGAGACTGAAAGTCCAAATTTAGCATACCAGCTTTGGGAATCTGGAGGATTTTTCTCTTTTTTCAGCTCTGGATGAAGGTCTGTGTTTTTGTATCTGTGCGATCCTCATGGATTGGCATCTCTCTTCCCCGATTTCTGCTTCTCTTTCTTGTTTAATTTCTTTTATATCTCTAAAGAGATATCTTGAAATTCATCTGACAATAATCCTGTTTCATTAACATAGTGAAGACAACCCATGTCGAATGGAATGATAAGCATAGTCATAGAAGTTAGAATTTCCAACACATATTTTGGGACAAGATAGAGTGCCATCCATTACAGGCCATGTCCAGGCAACCCAATATTCAAATAAAAATAGTTTCGGAACGCAAGAACAGAAGAAGCATCAATGCATCAAACCACAACAGAAGGGTTAACTTGTAGTTTGAAAGGCTTCTCAGGAGTCCAATGCTCTTGAGAATCAAAATAGCCCCACACCAAAGGACATCCTTCTGAAACATCCGCTTGAAAGACAATGCAACTGCAGCACAAAAGAAGATGTATCTGCAAGTCTCCTGAGCAAAAAGTGGGTTTCACATAGAGGATAATGAAATAGATAGCATCAGATTTCTCAACAGCAGCATTAGATTTTTCAATGGCAAAACTTGGAAGCTAGGACGTATTTGAAAATCCTAGAAAATCCAAGGAAAAATGATGGAATTATATTGTTAGGCAGTATTAAGGTGATGGTGGCCAAATAAAGACATTTTTCAACTATGTTATGTCTCAAGGTTTATATTTCGTATATTTTGCTAAGATACCCAGTAACAGATGTACTGCATAAAAACAAGAACATAAACCAAAAAAGAGAAAGCGTAATCACAGTACACTGTTTCTGCTATGAGTAGCATGGAGAAATGCATACTAATAATCACCATTCGATTATGTTAGGAGGATGGCAAGCTTAGAAGCATCCTGATGGGTTGTGGAGTATTAGCACGAGGCCGTGAAAGGGAGTGGCACTGAGGGCACTTTTCATTTCAGAAGTAGCTTTTTTATTTTCTAAATGTGTATGTGAAACTTTGGTAAAAATAAAAATCTCAATGTGCTTTTTTAAACTCAGCCTGTAGATAGGTTTCTTCTGTTGTTTGGATTACTTTAAAAAAGTCTTTTCCTATGTGAACTCAATTTTTGTTTGTTTGTCTGTCTGTCTGTTTGTTTTATCAGATCAGATCCAGGCCGTGAAGACATGAAAAGATAGAATTTTCAATTCAAGGAATTTATATTTAAGTCAATCTGAAAACTTTAAAGTTTCTGAAAGATTTTTGTGCACCTAAGAGTGCATTACAATATTCTGCTTGTATTTATGGACTTCAAATGAGCTTTTTAACAATATAGGACTTTAGTTATGATAACTTGGCCAAAATTAATTCTTCTCTCAGAACGTTTCCCTAGAATTATCAACCTATTGGTAAAGGTCTATATTCAATTAGAACAGTAAGCCAACTCCATGTCTCATCATGATTTATTGTACATTTTATGCATTTAGTTTTAAAATCGTCTGTTTTAAAATTTTAATGTATGGTATATAACTTTACATTATGAATTGTGCTTGTAAAAGAAAAACTTTAGATATTTATAGGGGACCAGGGTAATTGATCCATATTAAATTTTTGCTATATATATCCATTAATAAAGTATATATAATATACCAATTGTGCTTGATTTATGATGAAAACAATTCTGTTAAGGTGATAGTGGTGTTTTACTTTCCTTCATTTATAAGTGGTATAAAAATATATGTACTTGAAGAATATTTATTGACCATCTCTACACCTATCTGCCCAGTTTATCTTAGGCAATGGAGATACAAAGTAAATAAGGCATAATTCCTGCTTCGGAGACATAGAGTTTAGTGAAGATTTAGGATCCTTTTCAGACGTAATATCTGCTTTTATCTCATTGGCCAAGTGAAAGTGTTGTATCTTAAAATTAAGTGCTGACAACAAATAGGTGTATAAGCAAATGTGATGAAGAAAGCTGATGGTGCCTAGCTATCAAAAGATATGGTGTCTGGGGGGGGGGTCTTAAAGACTTGAAGGTAAATAAGCGGCCATCTATCTAAGAAGCAAGTCCACATGGAAGAAGCACACCAGCCTGAGCGACCACGAGGTGTCAAAGGGATCCAGTATCAAGTATCAAAGACCTAAAAATTACATAATTATAAATGAGGGAGAGTTCAGATTGGGGATCCAAAGCCCATCAATAAGTGAAGCGACATCTTCTTACAGAGGGGTTGCAGCGAGGAGATGAGCCAGTCTAGGTACAGTGTAGTAGCAATGAAATGTGCAACTTTCCTCGTTCTCCAATGCTTCCTCCCACCAGCTATCATCCCAGTTCTACCAGACAGATCCCAGCAGACCAGGGGAAATACACTGGAGTTGGAAACATGGGGAATTAGGATAGATGACCCCTTGGCACTAGTAGGGGGAGGGTGACACTGGGAGCATGGAGAGATGGTGGAGTAGAAAGGGGGAACTAATTTCAGGGATCTACATGTAACCTCCTCTGGGGTGCAGACAGCGGTGGGGGGCGAGGTGAGGTGACACATTGGACGGTGTATGATATGAAGAGGTAACAACAATTTGTAAATTATTAGAGGCTCAAAGGGGAGGGGAAATATGGGTAACGAATTTAAAAGAAAAATAGAGGAAAGGGGGAAAGAGGAGCTTATGTCGGGAGCTCAAGTAGGAAATGTTTGGAAATGAATGTGGTGACATATGTACAAGTGGGCTTAATATGAATGATGTATTGAATGTTATAAAAGAGTTGTAAGAGTTTCCAATAAAATTATTGAAAAAAAATAAGTGATACAAAAGTTAATCAATGTTTGATTTTTCAGTAATTATTATAACGGACTCATTGTTTTTTCTATTTAAATGCCTCCAATTTACTATAGTGCTTTTCTAAATAGAGTGAATAATTAAACTGACTTTACCTGAGCTTCATTAATGTTCTTTAGAACTTAAAATATAACTTGTGTATCTACTGTATGACAATTAATGTTACTTTTCACAACTTAAATGAAGACTACTTTTAATAGTGTACTTTGCAAGCTTTCATTTTAATTCCTGGAAGACAGTTCCTATAACGGTGTCAATCCTGGGACGAAAAGGTGTGTATAATGAAATATAAAGAATTATTGAAAGTTCTGCCTTATCACCAACCCCCACTTTTTATGTTAAAGATATCTTAAGAGCTTAATCTCTATAAGCCAACAATTCTTGTATTAAAGTCTGAAGTCAGCATATACTTGTATAATATCCTTTTCAAAATAGTTTTTAAAATTCTATTCCATTGGCTAAATTAGTGACAGTAATCAGAATTATTGTATGTCCTAGAGGGATGATTTATAATGTTTTGTAATATGAGCCAGAGACATATATAAAACACAGAGATATAAACAGATTTGAGACTCACACTTAATTCTAACCCCAGTCAAAGAACAATTAATTCTTATAACATGGTCTTCATATTTGCCTTCGTTAACATAGCACTGAAGAAATGGGGCTAAAGCAAAGTGAGGTGAAGAAACCACGTGGTGCCCAGCTCGCGGGAAAAATAGTGTGGGGTCTGAAAGGCTTCACACAGCCATCAAGTGGGACAGCAACTAGCATGGAAGAATCACCAGCCTGCATGACCTAAGGATTATAAATAATAAAATCCAAATCTGTAAGCAGGAAATGGCATCAGAGCTTAAATTGTGAACAATCCAATTTCTAGAGGCCATGGGTGACCATGGAAAAATCAATTTATAGGTACCTCACGTGGAGTAAGCCTCCCCTCCGACCATAGTAAATTGCCTGTGACCATAGTGGAGGGATGTCGATAAACCTTGCTATGAGACTGAAAGCACTGCAAAGTTAATTGTGGCAAGTGCTGATGTAGTTGGGTTAAAATGTACCTTATCTTTTGACCCACTTTAAAGTTACTTCAGTTTTTTATTTTTTCCTTTTTTTTAATTGAGGTTTTTCTACATTTAGTCATTTTGTTGGGACTTTTTTTCTTGTCTACTTGTTTGTGTTTTATATCATGCTGCATTACAAATGTTGTATCATGTTACATGGCAGGGCAGGATGGGAAATGGGGCACCAGGAACAATTGGAGAAGAAAATGTTCCAAACGTAACTGTGGTGATGATTGCCCAGATCTTAATATGATTCAGCAATTAAATTGTATTTGTAAAATATATTCCAATGAAACAAAAAAAAGATGTATGGTGCAAGAAAACACTGCCATGTAGTTGATTTAAACCTTTAACAGACAGCCTCTTCTTTCTCCAGAGTAGATGGTGTGTTGAAACTTCAAACCTTGCATTTAGCACGCTGTCCAACACTTGCCCAAACCTACCACCCAGGGCTCCATTTATGATACCAGAGCTTCATGCATTTGTGAACAATGCAATTAAAAGGTAATGACTTTTTCCATAATTAAAATTTTTAGGAACTTTTTATGAGTTGGATGGAGATTTGCAGAGGAAATCATAAGTACTTTATTCCTGTTTTGCTTGAACTCATCCATTTCAATCCCCTTACATATCCTCATATCTCCCACTTTCTCTTTGTATCTCCTATTTGCATTTTTCCTTCCTAACCCTCTGACTTTATCCTTGGCACATGCTGCCTTTTTAAAAATCTGAAATGGCTGGTTATTCTAAAATGGACACACCACACTATTGCTAGTACTCCCCTTATATTGTTGGCTTGAAATTGAGCCACAGTGCTAAGTTCAGTTCCAGGTTTAAAGGATGACTAAGCGCCACAGGCTCAGGTGTTTCACTTGTTTCTATTCAATCAGTAAACCTAGTCTTTCCTAAGATTGTGAGTTCTAGCCTGCATTTTTCTTCCATTCTATCCAGAAATGTTTGATGTGATCCTTGGCAGGCCAGTTGGTAACTTTAGCCAGAGCCTATTTAGTTCTGGTCTCAGGGTTGATTCCACAAACTTTTTGACGCTTCCTTATAATTTATTGACATCGATAGCTATGAAAATTATAAAAATGAAACTTAAAAGATAAGCGATTATTTTACAAAGTAGTGTATTTTACAAAGATTTTAATATTTCAAAGCACAATAAAAGTTGTAAAATCTAATTTTTTATACTCCACAAGTCTCCTAATTGGCAAGTTAAGATGTATCCAGAAATCATCTAAATTCAAAATTAGTAAAGCAGCTCATTGAGTGCTGTTGTAAAAGCACAGAGATGCTGAGAACACGAGAAGTACACGAAATGAGAAGACAGGACTGCAGCTCGCTCTGGCATGCAGCAAAGAATTAAGCTGCGTCCTTTATTAATACTAAAATTGGGGAATACATGAATAGTTGCCTTTATGCTGAATTTTTAAAAATTGATAAGTAACATTCTTGAAACAACATTATCTAAAAGACCAGGTGCAATAAAAGTAATCCACAAAACAACAGAGACCAAAACAAACTCCAAAGACGTGTTCTTGATTGTCAACATGCACCTGTGTGCAGATGATCATATTAACCTCAAATGTTTATCCTTGAAGTTTTGACTTATATCCAAGTTCCATCAGCTACAATTGAGAATACATGGGGAGCTAGACTCTACACTGGCCAAGAAAAAGCAAGTGGAAAACGTTGTCATACTTTGTAGTTAACCAGAAGTGGAGTTGACTTGCCCCTGCATCGAAGATGAGCTTGACTCACAACCTGCTTCGACCAGTCGGATGTGGCAGACAGGATGTTCAAGTGCTGGAGCCTCACAAGAAACATTGCAGCTTCTGAGTTTGTGATTTGAGGCCTGGGCTGCTCCAGCCTCAGCCCTCTAAGTGAAGCCATCCTGCACATTAACCCGTTGACGCTCCAATGGAGTGCACTTAATTGCATGGTCTTATGTGAAGCCAAAGGATGTCACTATGGAATCCAGAAATGATGGCCATTGTGAGCCTCCAGTTTCTGTGGTGGTTGGTTAAGCAGCAATTGAACAGCATAGACCAAATAAGTTTAATTAAGATTTGGGGATTGGATTACTCAAGCTGGATTAACAAATTGGGTCACGTTTTAAAGCACATGTGCTTGACTGTGGCAGAGTAATTTACACATTAGCAAGAATTAGTGGGGCAATTTTTGTGTATGCAGAAATTGGAACGATGTCCTCCATTCGAATAAGTTTAGGCAGCAGGACGAGTTAGATGTTCTAGCATGTTTCATTGATTTCTGCATATCCTCATCCTTTGTCAAGTGATTAATTGGTTTTTCCAAGTCTCCTAATTGGCAAGTTAAGATGTATCCAGAAATCATCTAAATTCAAAATTAGTAAAGCAGCTCATTGAGTGCTGTTGTAAAAGCACAGAGATGCTGAGAACACGAGAAGTACACGAAATGAGAAGACAGGACTGCATTTACATTTATACTAATACATTTATACTAATCTGAATGGCCTGTGCTACTTGCTATTATGTACACAAAACTTTTTATTCCTGTCCAAATCATAAGTAATGTTCTATTCTATGGATCCAGTTAGATACGACTCTTTAAAAGAAGACATGTGGTACAAAGCACGCTTCCCCAGCAATCTAGTTTTCAGAAGCTCCTTAAGTCCCCTATTGAATATAGACTCATCAGAATAGATCTTTTGGACATGCCTCCAACTAGGCCAATAAATTTTAAAGTACATTTTTAATTTCCAACATTTTTCAGACACTGTGGCTACTGTAGATATTTTCAGACACGTGGTCAATTTCTATTGGAGTAAAAACTGATCAGGGACAGTTTGGATAATCACTGTATGTAATAATGATTACTTCCTCTGACTAGCAATAAGTCATATTTAATAGCCAATATCCTCATACTGCCTCTCCTGCTACAGTGTCCTTGTCCAGCATGCTCTTTAGTAAACTAAGAAGCAAAAATCCCTATTCAAGAAAGAAGCTGAGGGAGTTGGGCTGCATACAGCACAGATGTCTTCATTATGTCTCACCTGAATATGTAAATCTCAATAGACTCATCCCATTAAACACCAAGTGAATTGTGGGTTCACATCTTACAAGGCTAAAACATGCTCTTGAAGTTAAAGTACCTAAAAAAATGGAAGAAATGATGAATTAAAAGCTGAATGAATAGAAGATTTCAAAATGAGGTTTAAGAAGAGAAAATAATTATGAAATGTGTAAAGACCAGTAGTTAGAAAACCAAAAGGGAATAGCAGAAGCAGTGTTTCTCAAGCCCAAAGAACCGAGGGAAAACTTAATCTCAAGTTGCAATATTGAAGGAGTCTATGGGCAAATGATTGAAGAGCATAGGAAACATCAAAAAAGGAGGAAATGCACAAAACCACTGGACCAAAAAATAATTATTGCAATCAAACATTTCAAGAACCAATGGTGATTAAAAAAAAAAAAGTTCATCTGAGGGCTGAGCCCCAGTTGGCGTAGTGGTTGTGCGCGGACTGTGGCCCACTGGGTTCGTGGTTCAAATCCAGCAGCAGCTCTCCAGGAGCAAGGATTGGGCCTCCTACTCCCACAAGAGGGTAGTGATGTCCCCTTCCCAAAAAAGTTCATCTGAAATGCTTGTCTCAAAACAAGCAGGCATCTAAGAGGAAGTCCACATGAAAAAAGCACACCAACCTGTGTGATCCAAGGATCGTAAATAGCAAGATGCAAGCCTGGAGAAGGGAATGGGCAGTGTCTAAATTCTTAACACCTGGTTTGTAAAAACATTTATTTACAGAGTATCTACCTGAATTGAGCCCATGGGGAATTCCCAGTGCACGTAGGCAGGGAATGCTAACAGCTCTAATATACAACACAAAGCATTGTAAAGTGGTTTTAGTTGATACATGTGTGCTGGAATGTAACACCTTGTAATTTGATCTTTCATATCCAATATGAATTTATTTTAAAATTTTTAATATTCCCTCCTTTCTCTTCGATCGAGGTCTTTGCCTGATTTGTATGGTCCTGGTTGCTGAGTCCTTGTTTGTTGTTTGGCCCTATTTTCTATGTTTCACTGTATAGGGAAAGTAGGATGGGTGGAATTATGAAGACAATAGCTGGTTGGATAATTGCCTGAGGACACAGAAGGAAAGGGTGTGGGAAAAGGGTAGTAGTCAACCTCATTGGGTACAAGAATGAAGAAATGGTTTGGAAGTTGGCGTGGCAAAGATTGGACAACCTGTCTTGATACGATTGAACTATTGTATATGTCAATGATCTCCTTGAATTCTAATGGATTATTGACCTTATAGAACAAGAACTGCTCCTGCGTGTTTACAAGACTGTTTACAGGAGTAGAAATCCACATCTTTCTCCCGCAGGGCAGCTGGTGACCTGGTTAGCAGCCCAATGGGTAGCCTACTGAGTATGCCAGCAGGGCTCCTTATGTTTGTTATAGCTCCATAAAAATTGTTTCAGGCGGCTGAGCCCTGGTGGCATAGTGGTTGTGCACAGGGCTGTGGCCCACTGGGATGGAGGTTCAATTCCAGCAGCGGCTCCACAGGAACAAAGGCCGAGCCTCCTACTCCCACCACCAGAGGGCAGTGATGGCAAAAAAAAATTGTTTTAGGCCCAACGTTCCATGCAGGCCTTGGATAAAACAAGGCTGACGGATTGATGAGATATCAATTCAAATGTTCTAACAGATACAACGCTGTAAGGACTCAGTTGTTCATGCCAAGAAATTTGGAAGATAATTACCTGCCTCTCTGACTGTAAGGGATCTGTATTCATGCCCATTTCAAAGAAAGATGATCCAAAAGAAGCTGGAAACTATTCAATAATATTTTTGATGGTACATGCAAGTAAAATTTGGAAGATAATTCAAAAACTGTTACAACAAGACATCTACGGGGATCTGCATGATTCAGAAGAGGATGTGGAATGAGAAATATTGCTGATAGCAACTGGATCTTAGCTGGAAGTAGAGAATAACAAACATGTTCATTTTATTAATTATGTAAAAGAATTTGTGTGATCACACCAAATTATAGGTAGCATTGCAAAGAATTGGGGTTCCAAAATTTCCTTTGTGTCATGCAGAGCCTACATGTAGACCAAGAGGCAGTAGTTGAGCACAACAAAGGGATACTGGGTGCATCAAGGTTTCATCCTTTCATCATGCTTATTGAATCTGTATGCTGAGTAAATCATCTGAGAAACTGAACTACATGGAGAAGAATTCGGCACCAGGTTTGAAGGAGAATTTCATTAACAACCCACAGTATGAAAGACACACCATGCTTGGTGGAAACAGAGGAATTGAAGCACTATAACTGCTGATCACAGAATAAAGCTTTCAGTATGCCCAATAGGCCCATGGCACATCTAGAAAATGTTGACATTGTCAGTCATTTTATTTGGATATATTTATTGCCAATGTTTATGGAAATTGCAGTCAAGAAATCAAAGATCATATTGAACAGGATAAATCTTGAGCAAGAGATCTCTTAAATGTGTTAAAAATTAGGACTGAGCCCCAGTGGCTTAAGTGGTTGAGTGTGGGACTGAGACATGTGGGCTTGGCAGTTCAAATCCAGTGGCAGCTCTCAGGAGCAGCGGTGGGTAGCTCCCACGACCACCAGAGGGCAATGATGCCCTCCCCCAAAATAACAACAGCAACAAAAATTATAGATGTCACTTTGACAACCAAGGTGCGCCTGACCCAAGTGGCAATATTTTCATTGCCCTCATTTAAAATCAAGTCAAGAAAGCTGAATAAGAAAGACCAAGGAAATGTTGCTTTGTAAATGAGGGGGAATGCACATTGGAAACCCAAAGCCCTTCTGTAGGTAACAGGACATCCCCTTACAGAAGGGTCACGGGGAAGAGACAAGACAGGGTGCAGTGGAGCGGTGATGACATACAATTTTCCTCTGGTTCTTAAATGCTTTCTCCCCTGCCACTATCATGATCCCAATGTTACCTTACAAATCCAGCTAGACCAGAGGATACACACTGGTACAGATAGGACCCAGAAAGGAATCTAGAACAGAAGAACCTTTCAGGACCAGTGGTGAGAGTGGTGATACCTGGGGGACTGATTATATGGTTCTACATATAGCCTCCTCCCTGGGATATTGTCAACAGGGAAGTGGGTGAAGGGAGATATTAGTGTAAGATATGACAAAAATAATAATTTATGAATTATCGAGGGTTCATGTGGGAGGGGGGAAAATGTGCTGATACCAAGGGCTTAAGTAGAAAGAAAATGATGAGGGCAACAAATACACAAATGTGTTTGATATACAATGAATGGAGGGATGAATTGTGATGAAAGTTGTATGAGCCCCCAACAGAATGATTTAAAAGAAAGAAATGTTGTTTCACACATGATGTTTATGAATAATGTTAAATATGAACTGCCAGAAGAACAACAACAACAGTTCTTGGAAAAGACTTCAGCAGAATCCTACTGAGACTATCTCAACATTCTTTGAACTTATGGTCAGAAGGAGCCGGTCCCTGGATCAGTCGCTTGTGTGTGCTGTAGAGTCACTACCTGTGAGGAAGACCTTCAGTTAGATGGATTGACCCCGGGGCCACCGCAGTCAGTTCGAACATGTCACATATTCTGAGTACGGTGCAGTATCTGGCAGTGGTGTGGTCTGTTGCAACTGGGATGATTATGAGTTGGAACCAACTCGCTGAAACCTAAAAATAACAGTCAACTCAGAAGCATATCCTCCTAGTGCCTTTATCCTACTGCCTCTCTCTCCTTGTCCATCACACTGCGAAATACAATGACAGCAGAACATCAGGAACACAGGTGGGGGAATCCAGCCTGTGACCATTGTCATTTCTCAAGCTTTGCCCCAAATCTTCTGTGGCGATTCTATGAAAAGCTTCAAAAATTGATGAAAATGGAATTCAAAGAGAATATTTTGTTTCTGCAGATACTGCTTCCTGCGTTCTGTCCCACTTTTATAGTGGCTTCAGTGGGAGATGCAGGGTAGAGTGTTGGTATTCCAATTGACCCAGAACCTGCAGACAATTTTTAATCAGTTGATTATAGAAAGACTTATTTGGGGGTGATCTGTATATATTTGAAAATCTTAGAGCAGTGTTTCTCAAGCTAGTGCATATGAAGGGAGTTTGAAGACTGAAAGGTCAACAACAGCAATTGAAGAAGATTAGAAAGTATCACCCAGTAGCAGTAAATTTATCCATTTTTTTGTTCTTTGGTTAATTATCTTCTTGACCTGCTAAGACAACTAAAAACTTTGACTTGGGTATCACTACAGTCCCAAAGTTTCAAGACTGAATGCTAACTCTGACTCAAAGAGTGGGGAGGGAGTCACTTAATGATCTGAAAACATAAACACAATTCTCAAAAGAGTCTTTTTCTCTATTTTCTATACCTGTCCCTAAGTAGTCAAAGGGTGACAGCAACAGAATAGCAGATGTGGACATAATCATGAGAAAGTCTGGGCAAGATGCACCAATTTCCAGCCTCCTGGCTAGACTATCAAGGAGAGAAACCTTCAGGGAAGGATGGGAGGAATTGAAAAGGGAGCAGGTTGCTGAAACAAGCTCATCAAATTGTTTATTATTTGTAGACTCATCAAGTGCCAAATGCATGAATCTGAGCCTGAGCAGAAAACAGACTGTTTGAGAACTGAGAGCTGAACTACAGAGTGGGCTATAACCCAAGTCAAAGTCTGGATTCAGCACACATGGAGTAGGTGTGAATGAGACTGCAAAGCTGCTGAAGACAGGTGTTCACTTCATAATTGAAATTATGAATCCCAGAAGGTTGTTTGGATTTTTTAAATCTGCATTCAACTTCATTGCCTTCCAAAATGGAATTATCATAATTCGCCATTGAATTTAGACAACATGCAGAATGCCATAATGTAATTTTCAAAATATTCAGGACATGGTCCAAAATTACCAAGTATATGAAAACCAGGAAAGCCTCAACTTGTGGGAAAGGAAAGCAAACAACAGGTGTCAACCCCCAAAATGAGTTATCTAAGTTATCTGAAAAGATTTTAAAGCACCTGTCATTAAAATCCTTAATGTAAGTGTAGATACTTTAAATAAATAAAAAGCTTGAAAGTCATGTAGAAAACTGGAAGATTTAAAGATGTGAATAAAACGTGTAGAACTGAAAGATAGAATACCTGCAATAAAACCTTTGTGAATGGGTTGGGGGCTGAGGACAAAGTGGAAATGACATGTAAAGACTTCATGATCTTCAAGCTAGATTAATAGAAATTACTCCATCCAAATAACAGAAATGAGATTGGAATTTTTTTTTTTAATGAATGGAAGCCCCAGAACATAAAAAGTCTAATGTTTTTGTACTCAGATTCACCAAAGGAGAAGAAAAAAAAGCATTCAATGTTTAAAAAGTAGTTAACAAAATAATGTCTAAGAAGTCCAGCAATTTGGTGACAGACATAAGCTTACACTTCTCAGAAACTCATCAAGAAAATAGCCTAAGAAAATAATACATTAAACAGAGAAGAAATAATTTCAATGATGTGAGTAGATTTCTCATCAGAAATCATGGTAAAGTGTGCAAAGGCACACTTTAAAAAATACTTTTAGCTCTTGGGGAGGGGACGAGTCCGTGGGAGTGCAGTGTAACAATGAAACATACAATGTTCCGGAGGATGTACACTGGTACAGATAGGAACTGGAAACAGGGACTCCAGGACAGAAAAAGCCTTCAGAGAAGGATGAACATGGGACGGTGGAAGGAAGTGGGGTAGAAAGGGAGAACAGATTGTAAGGATCTACATAGAACAACTTGCCTGGGACAGCAGAGAGCGGGTGAAGAGAGACATCAGATCGTACAAGATAGGACAAAATCATAATTTATAAATTATCAAAAGTGTCATGGAGGAGGGGGAAATGAGTGGACACCAAGGGCTCAAGGAGAAAGCAAGTGTTTTGAGAACGATGAGGGAAGCAAATGTACAAAAGTGTTTGACACACTGGATGTATGTGTGGATTGTATGAGTTGTATGAGCCCCCAGTAAAATTATTTAATAGAAATGCTTTTAAACAAAAACAATACTACATCCAGCAAAAATAGCCTTTAAAAGTAAATATGAAGACATTGTCAGAATATGAAAATCAACCACATCTATTGCCAACATTTTTAAAAGTTACTCCTAAAGGAAGTTTTTCAAACTAAAGGGAAATATTGCAGACAAATACTTAACATCCTGCATTCTTTTCTAAAATTTTTATTTGCACTTCATCCAAATATCATATAATACAATCGTTCAATCATATCAAGAGTTGTACAATCCTTACCACATGAATTTTAGAAATTTTCTTTTCCCCATACTCATTGTTATTCATGTAAGTTTCTTCAATTTTGTCAAAAATACAGCAAAATATTCAACAGCCTCCAAAAGTATAATTCAGTGTCATTGATTATATTCTTCATATTGTACAACCATTATTGTCCCTCTCCAAAATGTTCCACCCTCATTAAACTGAACTCAATGCCCCCTAAAAAGTCCTCTTCCTCCTTCACCCATGATAACCATAGATCAAGTTTGGTTTCTTTTTTTTTTTAGTAGTTTTCTGATATAATATTCACTCCATATAATATAATATTCCATATAATATTCCACTCCATATAATATTCACATATCATACACTCCATAGTTAAATCACGTCTAAAAAGAGTTGTATATACATCACAATCAGCTCTAATGCTCTCTCCCCGCTCCCCACATTCACTGATCACTCCCCAATTCTCCCCACACTTTTCCCAACAAAGCATTATATCAGTTATTATCTGTATGCATCCACTTCCTCTGTGCTTCCTAAACTGGGAGGCATAACAAAAACAATTAAAACACAATGAAACAGAAGATAATAATATAAAGATAAAAAGAAAGTAAGAAAGAAAAAAGTACCAACAATATTTTAAAAGACAGAGAAGAAATGTCTTTCTTGGAACAATCAAGGAATTTGCGTATAGAGTACATTGAGTTTGGGTCAAGACCATCTTGAGTATACTTCTTGCAATACAGATTTCCTTATTTTTCTGGCTAATGGTACTTTCAAGACACTTCACCAACATTGTGATGGTTATATGATTTCATATCAACTTGGAGTCCAAGTTGTCAATCAAATCACAACCTGTTGACGCTTCCTTGTGGGCGTGATCTTCTCATGAGGATTCTGGGAACTTCCTTTCTCTCTGCTTTCTTCTTCCTGTTGACAAGGCAGAACACATCCACAATACATAAATCTTAAAAAAAACATAAAAATATGAAAAATCTTACTTATAAAAAGAAAAACACTTAGAAATGCTTCATAAAACAATATGAATACACAGCCAATAAATATAGAGAAAAAGTTATTCAACACTAGTATACATCTGGGAAACAAAATAAAACCTCAATAAGATATCACTACACTGAAATTACAGTGACTGCAATATTAAAATTTTATGCACATGTGAACATTATTTTAATTCTTATATAGTGCTCATGGAGATGAAAATTATACATATTTTGCTCCTCTTTCAATATTTAAATATACCACTACCATACAAACCAGTCATCTTACTTTAGGTATTTATCCAAGAGGAACTCAGAGAAATATAGTTTCATGCAGAATCATAAAAGAATGTAGAGGCTGAGCCCCGGTGGCATAGTGGTCGTGTGTGGGACTGTGGCCCACTGTGATGGAGGTTCGATTCCAGCTCCACAGGAGCAAAGGCTGGGCCTCCTACTCCCACCACCAGAGGCAGTGATGCCCCAAAAACCAAAAAAATAATGTAAAGTTCTATGTTCAATGGGGAAAATGAATAAACAAATCATCTAGCATCTGATGGTAGGGTACTCAACAATAAAAAAGTTATTTATAAACTGGTAGACGCATAATCTCATGTCAAGTTGAGGTTATTAAGAGTGAATGGGAGGGCTGAGGCCCGGTGGCATAAGTGGTTGAGTACGGGACTGTGGCCCGCGGGCTTGGCGATTCAAATACAGCAGCGGTTCTCAGGAGCAGTACTGGGTATCGCCCACGACCACCAGAGGCAATGACGCGCCCCCCCCCCCCAATAAAAAAAAAGAGTGAATGGGGTGGAGGTTAGCCTGTCATTCAGGTCTCAGGTCGATTGAAGGGCAGTGGAGATAAATGGCTCTCTGGAGGCTGGCCTCCTTCTCTCTCTGCCTTCACCTTCCCATTGACCAGCTACATGGAGACCTACTGAGAATTGTGACAGCCTCTCTCTCTGTGCTTGTGACTATGTGAATCTGATGAGGGATTTATGTACTAGTACTTATAGTAGGTACACATGGACTTATGTACTAATATTGGACTATGGGACTTGATCTGGACTGTGCTGCTTTCTCAAAGTACAACTGCTCTTTTATATAAAGCTCTCTTTTGCATATAACTGAATCCCTTTGTATTTGTTTCTCTTGTCAACCTCGACTAACACACACATACACAGAAACATTGATGAATCTTAAATTGCTTTAAGAAAGCAGGTACAAAAGAACACATGCTATGTGATTCCATTTTTCTAAAGTGGAAATGACAAATTACAATGATAGGATGCAAATCAGTGATCGCCTGAGGTGGAGAGATGGATGGACTCTGAAATGGCACACTCTCGTGAAAAGTAGGTCGTGATCGTAGGGATTAGAGGCACAGTGAAAAAGAGGAAGACCCTGGCTTCACAGATAGCATATATCTTTCAATATTCATCAAATGTAAAGTTTTACTGGTTTCCATTTATTGAAAGAAAAAATTCTTCTACCTGCCTGCCTTCTTGTTAGCTTTTCTTTCTTTAAAAAAAAAAACAACAACAAAACGTTTTATTGGGGGCTTACAACTCTTGTTAGAAACCATGCATCAATTGTGTCCAACATGTTCATACATATATTCCATCATTCTCATCTAGACATTTACTTTTCATTGAGTCCTTGGGATCAGCTCCTCTTTTTTCACTCTCCCTCCCTGCCCTCCAACCCTCATGGCCCTTTGATACATTGCAGATTGTTAATTATTTTCCATTTCTCACCAACTGCTGTCTCCTTTCCCTCTGGTTTCTGTTGTTCTTCCCCTGGCTGAGGTTGTGTAGTTATGTACTATTCATTGTGATCGGTACCTCCCTTCCCACCTTTACCCCCCTTTCCCTTACCCTTTTGGTATCTCTATTCCTTTTCCTGTTCCTGGGTTCCATGTGTTGTGAATTTTATCTCTTGTCTATACTTATGTGCATGCTCCTGAGTGGGAAGGCATACTGGGGTCATGATAGTGGGGAGTAAGGAGTCCTTCAGGGAACAGAGTTATATTGTATGACCCATTAGTTCTTTACTACACCCTGATTGACTCACCGCCTCCCTACAACCTTTCTGTGGATGGATGCTCCATTGCCCATAGATGAGCTTTGCTTCTCTGTTCCAATCTTTTGATGCCCATTGCCCAGTCTCGATGACACCTCATGATCTCACTGGCTGGTGTGCTTCATCCAAGTGGACTTGTTGTTTCACTGTCAGATGGCCACTATTTTAACATCAAGCCTTTAAGACCCCAGACACCATATCTTTTAATATCCGAGCACCATCCTCTGTCTTCACCACATCTGCTTATGCACCCATTTTGTCTTTCATGATCCTGAGTGTGTGGGGGTGAAGGGGTGGGGGTGGATGGAGCATCACAGAATGCCAATTTGTTAGAACAAAGTGTTCTTGTATTGAGGGAAGGTATGAACAGAGGCCAAAGGCTCTGTGTATTGCCTTATAAATCTATGTACAGAGGACAATACCACTGTTGTTATGGATTAATCTATTTGCAAAAGTGCATGCTTTTGTTAATCTCCCTATCTATGCCTTTGCTTCCAGGAGCTTGCCTCTGTTTCCTTTCACCTCCTACTGCCCCTCCATCACTTTTCCCTTCTTCCACCTCTTAGTGCTTCCTCTCTACCAGCTTGGTGTTGTTCTAATATTCACAGGATCTCTACCCTTTCTTAAGACTATAGGGCCAGCTCCAAACAGAACCAGCCTGACCCCCACCCTGGAAGTCTGTGCTGCAGAGAAGGACACTAGATCTTCTGGTGGGGCAAAGGAACCAACCTACCATACCCAGATGGAAGCAACCCAAGAAGGAAAAAGAGGAAGGGGCAGTACACCTAGACTCCATATAGACACACCAAATCCAAAGGATGAGGTTCCCTGCCTGGAGCTGCTGGGGCCCAGAGAGGACTGTGGGACTGCCAACAGCTGAAGACATGATATGTCCTAACTGGAGCATACAGAGACAGGGGACAATAATGAGGACACATAGTGGGGAGACAGCGTGGGAATGGAGCATAACAGATCAGTACTTGAAGTAAATCTGAGCCACAGAGCCCCCGAGGAGCCACCAAAATGGATTTTGGGTAAGGAAGGGCAGCCCCCGTATCTCCCTCAGGACCAGGGGGGTCTCATGGGAACCAGGAAACAGACCTGGACCTATGTAGGAATTTTGTGTTCTTTTTTTCTTCTTCTCATCTTTTTCTCTATCCTTTTCTTTCTTTAACCATATGTTTTCTTATTGTTTGGTCCAGGACATGGATGGTTTCCCTAATTATCTGAGTTAGACTGCGAGAGGGGAGCCTGTGAGAAGGCAATGGGGCCATGGCCCCAGAAGGTAGAGGGGAAGAAGGAAGTGGGGAAAGGTTGTGGACAAGGGAACAGCTAGGGAAGCAGAACCAGCATCTAGGAGAAGGTAGAGCTCCTGTTAGCTTTTCTTTAATAATTCATTGCAGAGGTCATTACATGAGATTATGCAAGACAGGACATGGTGGCAAAGCAGCCCCAACTGCCAAGCCCCCGTTGTCTGAGCTCAAGCGATAGAGGAGGAATTCACATTAGCTAGTGTGGGACATTGGAGCTTGCAAAGTTGGGAACTTCCACACTGGATATCGAAGGGAAATAATAGTACATAAAGAACATATGGGCTGAGCCCCGGTGGCGTGGTGGTTGTGCGCGGGACTGCGGCCCACGGGGAGGGAGGTTCAATTCCAGCAGTGGGGCTGGGCCTCCTACTCCCACCGCCGGAGAGCAGTGATGTCCGCCCCCCCCACAAAAAAAAAGAAAGAAAGAACATATGGTGTAGGATCCATTACACTGAGATCCCAGGATACTGAGACTAATAGGTTCCAGATCGAAAGAAACTAAAAACGCATGTTTGAGCCCCTTATTGCAGCCATTGTGTCAATCCATGTCACTGACGGTCTTCCTATTTTTTGAAGCCCATCTATTTTACCAAGGATGCTGTTCCTTTTCCCAGGGACTCGTCTCTCTTTTTTTTTTGGGGGGGGGGGGGAGGGGCGAGGGGAGAACTAGTCTCTCTTGATAGCATATCTAAGTACATGAAACAAAACCTCACCACTCTCCCTTCCTGGGAGCATTCTGGCTCTTCCAAGACAGATTTAGTTGTTCTTTGGGCAGGGCAAGGTCCTTTTAATATTTCTCACCAGCACCACGGCTGAAATGTATTCATCCTTCTTTGTTCTCCCGTATTTAGTGTCCAGCTTTCACGTGCATCTGAGGGTATTTAAAATATCGTGTTTTGGGCCTTTGCTCTTTTACATTTAAGAGAGATCTTACCCAATTGAAGGTTTACCCGATGTAATGTGATGTTTGAATTCTTGTTGCTTTTTCCCTGAGGACAAATTTCAGATGCAAACAAGATGATACCCAGTTGTGAGGATTTTTGTTTTCTTTCCATCAAGTTTTAATCCCTATGGAAGGTCGTAGCCCTTAAGGATGACACAGGACCAGACAACGTTCCTTTCTGTGGGACGTGAGATCTGGGATAACCGTGAGTCTGAACTGCCTTGAAAGCACCTAACAACAACAAAGACACATGGTAAGTCAATGTGACAAATGATCCGGGTTACAGTAGGTTTCTCTTAAATGGTTTTTATGAGACACTTGGCAAAAATTTTGGAGTCTCAAGAAAGATACAATGGTTCAAATCCAGCAGCAAGGCTGGACCTCCTACTCCCACCACCAGAGGGCAGTGATGCCCCAAAAACAACAGCAACAACAAAGATACAATGATATGTGAATCCCTTCTTCATTTCTTGATTTTGAGAGTAGTGCTTTGATTATTTTAGATTTCAGGAGGATGTTCGTGTTTGCATATAAAAGTATTCTTGGGACTGGCACATTATTTCGACAACACACTTTTAAGTGATTATTGGTAAAGGGGATTTGTATTATCCTCGTTATTTTGCTACAGATTTGAAATTATTTTATTTATTTATTTATTTTTATTTTCCGCATCACTGCTCTGCTGGGAGTAGGAAGCCCAGCATTGCTCCTGAAGAGCTGCTACTGGATTTGAACCCTCAACCCTGTGGGTCGCAGTCCCACACACAACTACTGTGCCACCAGGACACAGCTAAGATTTGAAATTATTTCAAAACAAAAGTTACCTTTGAAAAAATACTGTGTACCACCAAAATAGGACATATACTTAACATGGAAGAAAGAGACAAGAACACAGTAGATAGTAACTTGTTTTCAAAGAAGGAAGTCTGAATTAGTATCACTCATAATAGAAATCAACTGCCTCAATATATTAATTGTAACTAGTATTGAGAATATGGTTGTATTTTTATTAATTCTTATAATTTTTCTTAAGTGTTTACATAAATATCTTATTATTTATCAATCTGGTTGTGGTAGTCACATAATTTCATTTCAACTTGAAGATATATAAAAGTGTAGGCGTGGTAGTCAACATGTCAGTCAGGTCCCAGCCTGATGATGCCACCTTGTAGGTATGGCCTTGTCACAAGGAGGATCCAGGGAAACTCCCTCCCTCCCTTTTTGCCTTCACCTTCCTGCCTGCTGACCCTGAGAGCTGCTGGAGTCCTACCATGTTTATACCAACATTGGATCCACAGGACTTTGCACCCACCAACCTGTAGTATTCCTGCATTCTGCATCCTTGTTTGGGACTGCATAAGTCTGAAGAGGGATTTCTGGACTAGTATTGGACTGAGGGACTTGAGTTATACAGGGATGAATGTTTTCTTGATATAGAATTGCTTCTTGCTAGAAAGCTCCTATACCTATCTATAACTGTGTTCCTGTATTTGTTTCTCTACTCAAGTCAGCCTAACACACTTGTATTACAAAATATAATCCCTAATCATAATGATGCCCCAGGTGACTTTCTGCATTCCACAATGGTAATACTGTCAACCCGACAATTTTTAGAATGAGCTCAAGGTGAGAATGACGATTTAAATCAGGATGGTCCAGCTGGCAAACGATATGATTCTTATTCACAGTTCAGTTTAGTCCTAAATTAGATGGCTGATTAATTTTAAGACTTCTCTGGCCTGATCTACTGGTCTAACCCGTCTCAGTCAGGTATTGGCAGCTGTAAACTCTGTTTGTGTAGGTTGAATTAGGATCAGTGCAGCATTTCTCCACCTGCGTATTTCTCCTAACTTATAAGTGTCATTTACTTTTTAATTATGCAATTATTTTAAAGAAGGTCAAAAAACTAGCAAAGAGTTCACTTAAAGGTAGTTTCATAATATCATACCAGAGCACTTTTATGTCCTTAACATAGCACTTCATATTTGATGATTCACAATGTAGTTGTTGTTGGCAGTGCCCTTGAGGCAGTTTCAACTCATATCCACCTTGTGGTCTCTTTGACCGACTGCCTCAGGATCTATGCACATGTTCCACATGAGTGCACGTCTGTGTTCTGGAATTCCCTTTCTTCTCAATGTTATCCACAATTTGTTAAGGACGCACATAATGTCTTTGCATAATCTTTAAAACACAAGCAATACCTTCCTTATATCATCCGCTTTCAGCCAAGATCCATTTGGCCTCGGTGATGCTATCCCTTGTGCCATGCCCTCTTCTAAGTCTAGTGCAGTGGGCTCAGTGTAGGGTTTCACACTCACCAGCTGCCCTGCAGGAGAAAAAGGAGGCTATCTGCTCTGGTAGATTTGCAGTGTCAGAATCCCCAAGACGCAGCTCTATTCGGCCATGCAGGCTGTCATGAGTCGGAATCAACTTGAGAGTAGTGGCTTTCGCTTCACAATGCAGTAAAACCTGTTGATTGCATTATTTCCTCACCAAATGGACAGCAAGAAGGTACTAATGATAGGTCCATTGTTTGCCCACTGTTGTGTGCACTCGTGCCAGTCTTTGACACTGCTCTTCGACTTGTGCAATCTTCCTTATATGAATTTTTTCTCACAGGTGTTTTTCACTACAATCTGATTCTAGGAGTTTTAATTAATTTCCTGGAGCTGCAGTTTTAAGAGTCTCCAAGCCACATAGTCAGACACCCAAGTACCCTTATCGCTGCCCATATTTATCTCTGTTCTGCTACTTATAACTGTTTCTTTGTTGTATATTTCCTGCTCCGAGTCTCCGCTCCTTGGGGGTAGGCCACAGTGGGAATTTCAGTCAGCACCTATATATAGTCAATGAATGTGCATTCAGTGGGTGGGTGGATGGCTATAAAACAACGAAGGATGTTGGAGTTATTTGTTATTGACACATATTAGTGCCCCTGATAGAACAGTAAGGAGCTCCGCTTACGTAGTAGCTGCACATCTTGCTGCTAACCACAAGGACAGCAGTCAAAATCTCCAGCTGCTCGGGAGGAGAAAGTCTAAAAGAGTTAGAGTCTCAGAAACTCACTGCAGAGGTCCTGCTCTGTCTTTCAGAAGCCCTTTGAGTCGGCAGTGACTTCATGGAGTGAGTTTGGCTTATTTGAACCTGTGGTTGTACCACAAAAGGTCACTGGGACCCTCTGTGGGAGAGAGAAGTGGCAGTGTGCTTGTACACACTGGGGAGATGCTGTTGAGTCGGCTGTGACGCATAGCAACCTGATCCTACAAAAGAACACAAGACCGCCTGCTCCTGTGCTATCCTCAAATCGTTCTTATGTCTGAGCCCACCACTGCAGCCACTGTCCATCCATCTCGCCGACAAGGACTCTTCTCATTTTTGTTGCCAAGCTTGATGGCTTTCTCCAGGGGCTGGTCTCTCAGGATAGCATGACCAAAGTGAGACGCCATCTCATTATCCCTGCCTCCACGAAGCATTCTGATCATCCCTCTTCCAAGACAGATCTGTCTGACATTTGGCAGACCTTGGTATTCGCATTATCCTTCGCCAGCACCATGGTTCAAATGACGGATTCTTCTCCAAGCTTCCGTATTTAACATCCAAGTTCCACGTGCTTAAGAGGCTTGGGTCAGGCTCACCTCAGTCTTCAAAGTACTACCCTTGCTTTTCAACATTCTAAAGAAGTCTTGTGCAGCAGCCTCGTGACTGCTGCTTCCATGAGCATTGGTTGTGGCTCCAAACACTTTTAAATCCTTCACAACTTCGATCTTTTCTACATTTATCATCCTGTTACCTGTTGGCCCGTTGTGAAGATTTTTGTGCAAAGATTACAGTCTGGAAAACCCTGTGGGACAGTTCTACTCTGGTGTAAAATGTTACTGAGAGGAGATGAACTCACAGGAAATAGATTTGATTTGGTTTTATTCACCCCACTCCCTTCTCTAATCAAATTTGAAGCAGTTATCACTAGTTAATGCTAGGCCAATCATCTGTGGATTTTATCTAGATCTTTATTTCAGAAGTCTCCCTATTCTTTGTTTTCTTTTTATGACTACATAGTGATTCATGGTCCATTGGTTAATATGTTCAACTACCAACCGAAATGTTGAAGGTTCACTTCCACCTACAGACAATTTGGAGCAAAGACCTGATGACCTACTTCTGAAAAGTCAGCCTTTCGAACCCTGCATAGGTTTGCAATGACACACATGCGGTTGCCATGAGTCAGGACTGACTGGTTTGGGGAGAGGTGTGTATGATTAAGAGGATTTTCAGTGGATATGCCATCGACAACAACAGAAAGCTTTTGTTCTTTACCTTCCAGACCTACTAAGAAAGTGTTTTGCAGCAATTAGTTGTTAAATTTTATTGAAAAGCATATCTTCTTCCAAAATCATTAGTGCTTCATTTAAATTGCAGAAATCAGTGTGCCACTTGAAACGGTGGGGAAAGGCATAAGAGAAATGGCAGGTTGCTTGCCAGGCTGCGTTTGACTGAGGCTGGTATAGAGATAAATTCTATGCAGTGGTGTGGTTGATACTCCATGCCTGATGTACATGATTCATCATTTGTAGTAAAACTCGGGTTGAAACAGATGGAAGTAGAATTAACATTCTCTTTCTTTGATTGATTTAAAATTAATACCAGCTGTGAGATTAATAAAAAATAATTTGTTTTTTAAACTTGTCTTCTAGACAAGGAGGCCTGGTGTAATGGGAATATATTTTCTTTGTGAAAGAAATAAAGCTGAGATCACATAATAGAATTTTGTAAAACCAACTACTTGTTCATAGCAAATACCTTTTTTCAACAACACATGTGGTGATTATATACACATGGATTTCTCCAGATGAGATACAGAGAAATTAAGTGGACTGCATTTATAGGAAGACACTGTGGAGAAGCTCTCTATCAGCTCAATGTCAGATGAAACCAGACCAGGAGCTGACTGTGGGCCAGACTGCCAATAGCCCCTATGTAAGTTCAAGATAAAGCTGAAGAAAAATATGTACATGAAAGCCAAAATATGCCCTAGCATCTATTCCACCTGAATTTCAAGAACATCTTAAAAACAGTTTTGCTGCGTTGACACTAATGACCGAATATCTCATAAGGTCATCAAGGACATCATTCATGAGAAAAGCAAAAAAGGCATTAAGAAGACATAGGAAAGAAATAAAAGATGAAGGTGGATATCAGAAGAGACTCAAACTTGTCCTTAATAGTAGAGTAACTAAAGCAAATGAAAGAAATGATGAAGTCAAAACTATGAAGAGAAAAGTTCAAAGGGTAACTTGAGAAGTGAAAGTCTAATGTAATAATAAAATATGCAAAAGCCTATGATTAGAAAACCTACAGGGAAGAACATACTCAGCATAACTTGATCTGAAAGAACTGAAGAAAAATTCAAGCCCTGGGTTGCAATATTGAGAGAGTCTCTGGACAAAAAAAGGAAAAAAAGATGAAACTGATACATAGAATCACTGCACCAAAAAGAATTAGTGGTCATTTCACCAATTGTAGGACATAACATATGAACAAGAAATAATGGTGATGAAAGAAGAAGTCCAAACTGTACTAAACACATTAGCCTAAAACAAGACTAGAAGAATTGATGAGCTACCAATTGAAATGTTACAGCAAACAAGTGAAGCACAGGGAACACTCATTCGTCTATGCCAAGAAATTTGGAAGATAGTTATTTCACCAATTGCTTGGAAGAGATCTATCTTTGTACCCATTCCAAAGAAAGGTGACCCAACTTGATGCTCAAATTATAGAACAATATCACTGATATTACATGCCAGTAGTGTTTTTCTGAAGATTATCCAGCAGCAGAGGAGCAGTGCATTGACAGGGAGTTGCCAGAGGTACAGGCTGGATTCAGAAAAGGACATGGAACAAGGGATATCATTGTTGATGTGAGATGGATCTTGGCTGAAAACAGATGTCAGATGGATCTTGGCTCAAAGCAGAGGATTCCTGACAGATGTTCACTTGTACTTTCTTGATGATGCCAAGGTATTCCATTGTCTGGATTATAACAAAGTCTAGATAGCCTGAAAAGAATGGGCATTCCGGAACACATCACTGTATTCTTACACTGAGGAACTTGTACCAGGATCAAAGGCAGTTGTGCAAATCAGACAGGGGGATATTGCAGGGTTCAAATTCAGGAAAGATGCGCAAAGGGTTGTGTATTTATCTCACCATATTTATTCAATCTGTATGCTGAGCAAATCATCAGCAAATCTAGATTATATGAAGAAGAATGTGTCATCCGGATTGGAAGAAGGCTTATTAATCAACCACCTGCAATGTGCAGATGACCCAACTACTGAAATTCAGGAAAACCTGAAGCACTTGCTGATGAAGATCAAGGACTGGAGGCTTCAAAGTGATGAACACCAAAATCCCTCACAACTGGGACAATCCGTAGGTCACATCATGGTAAACAGAGAAAAGGTGGAAGTTGCCAAAGATTTTGTTGTGCTTGAATTCACAATTCAATGCTCATGGAAACAGAAGTCAAGAGGTCAAATGACAGGTTGCATTTGATTTATCTGCTGCATAAGACACTTCAGAGCACCGAAAAGCAAGGATTATACTTAGAGGACTGAGGTTCACCTGACCTAAGCTATGTACAGTTTGCATGTAGGACATTGAGTAAAGAAAACCAAAGAAGAATTGATGCATTTGAATTGTGTTGCTGGAGAAAAATATTGAAAGTACCAAGAACTGCTAAAAGGACAAAATGGATCTGTTTTGAGAGAAGTGTGGCCAGAGTGTTCCTCAGAGGTAAGGATGGTGAGACTCGGTCTGATGCACATTTGACATGTTGTCAGGAGACGCTAGTTCCTGGAAAAGGAGGTTGTGTTTGGTAAAGTGAAGGGGCAGTGAAAAGAGAAAGGCCCCCGAGGAGATGGATCGACAACATAGAACAACAGCAGCAAGAAACAGACACTCTCAGAAGCCACTTTTTAAGCTGAACCTTTCTCTCTGGATGTTTTGGCAGACACCTGCCTCATCTCCAGTTACTTTGTTTCTTAAAAGCATCTCCATTAACTTTCATCATGCTTAAAACACGGAAAGATAAGCTCTTTGAGCAACTGTTCTTTGAGCAATGTTTGGGCATTACTTGCTAAGGACAAGGTATTCGTTTAAAATTGAGAGCACATAGACCAGAGGATGTACACTGGTACAGATAGGAAGTGGAAACATGGGGAATCCAGGACAGATGATTCTTTTAGGACCAGTGGTGAGCGTGGCAATACTGGAAGGTGAAAGAGAAAGGAGGAATCAATTATAAGGATAGACATATAACCCCCTCCCTGGGGGAGGATAACAGAAAAGTGGGTTAAGGGAGACATCAGAGAGTGTATGGTATGAAAAAAAATTAATAAATTATCAAGGATTCATGAGGGAGAGGGTAGCAGGGAGAAAGGGGAAAAAATGAGCTAATACCAAGGGCTTAAGTAGAGTGAAAATCTTTTGAGAATAATATGACAACAAATGTATAAATGTGCTTGGCATACAATGGATGTATGTATGGATTGTGATAAAAGTTGCATAAGTCCCCAGTAAAATGATTAAAAATAATAATTTAAAAAAATTAAAAAATGTATATACTAGAGGGAAAAATTTCAGAGGATTAGATAAATAATTTTAAAATTGAGAGCACCAACGTAGTAGTTGTCAGAGTAAGGATAGTTCTGTGGTCTTCTTCAACAGTTTAAGGGCCTCAGCCACAATCAAAGCTGATGATCTTTCTTCTCTTAGCTCATATTTGAGGTGTTCTTAACTCTGACGGTTAGGTATAAGGTCAATGTAGTTGGGGCAAGATGGGCAGTTAAGACCTAGGAATCCCCTATGGTGTGACCAAACATGTTAGTGTCTGGTATGAGCAGCCATCTCGACTTGTCTGTCACTTTGTTGTATTTTGTTAGTTTTTTGTGTTGCTTGATGCTGAAAGCAATATCACCATTTTAAAAATGTCAGAATGATCACCCAAAGTGGACTGATTTCAACAGAGCCTCCAGATTAAGAAGAGAATATGAAGAAGCAATAAACTGTCCACTTCTGAAGCATGTAACACAGAATACCATATGCATAGCATTGAGATATTATCAAATAATTAAGTGCCAATGAATGGAAACAACATTGTTGGAGATAGTGTCGGATGATGGTCCACTTGTGAGAATTTGGGTCTTCTTTACATTGAGTCATAATCCAATGTAATCCGTACTGAAGTCTGCACTCCTTGATCTGCCTCAGCAAGTGCTTCAAGTCCTCATTTTCAACAAGCAAGTATTGTGTCATCTGTGTATTGCCAGTTGTCAGTGAATATGCCTTCCTCCAAACCTGATGCCACATTCTTCTTTCCTTCTTCCAGCTTTTCTGATGATTAGCTCAGTGTACAGATTGAATAAATATGGCAAGAGGACACAACTCTGAAGCACATTATTCTCCGAAGTACATTATTCCCTTGTTCTGTTTGCACACTTCTCGCTCCAAGTATAGGCTAAGCATGTGCACAGGTAAGTGTTCTGGAGTTTCCATTATTCTCAAGGCTATCTATAGTTGTGTATGCCCTACAAAGCCCAATGCATTCTCGTAGACACTAAAACACAAGCAAATACTTTTCTGGTATTCTCTGCTTTCAGCCAAGATCCATCTGACATCAGTAATGATGCCTCTTGTTACATATTCTCTTTTAAATCCAGCTTGAATTTCTGGCAACTCTCTATCATGTACCGTTGCAACTGTTGTTGGATGAAAAATTTTACTTGCATATGTTATCAGTGATATTGTTCTATAATTTTCACATTCTGCTGGAATGGATACAAATATGAATTTCCAGGCAATTGTCCATGTAGATCGCTTCCCAATTTCTCTTAAAGGGCCTCAGTTTTTCATCAGCTTGTTGAAATACTTCATTTGGCATTTTACCAATTTCTGGAGCCTTGTTTTTTCACTAATGCCTTTAGTGCAGCTTGCATTTCATCCTTCAAGGCTATTTATTCTTGGTCACATGCAACCTCTTCATGTTAAATATTGGCTAATTCATTTATGCATAATGACTATATATTTTATACATCTGTGTTTGATGCTTTCTGCATAATTCAATATTTTCCCCATAGAATCTTTCCATATTGCAACTGGGGGCTTGAATCTTTTCTTTCAATGTAAGATATGCAAAAAAAAAAAAAAAAACCATCCCAAAACAATTTGCTGAGAAAACCATTTTGGTTTTCTAACTCTTAGTCTTTGCACATTTCCCAGAATGTGTAAGAAGGTGCAAAAATCAGAATAAGAGCTGATGTTTTGTCTTCTATTTGACCTCCATTTGTAGGTTCAGTGTTTCTCTTTTTAATTTTTGTGACCAATTTAAAAAAAAACTGACTAGAAAAAGTGAAGAAAAATTCAGGTGGCTGTATTGATTGGATGAAAATGTTTCATGAATTGTGCTCATCGTTTACTTACCTTGTACAAAGCCAGTTAGGTTATAGTTTGATGCATTTTTATAAATCTTTCAAAATGAAAGTGTGATCCCTGAAAAACAATCACTTTTCTCTTTTTAAAAAGGAAAATATACAGTGAGGTCCATCAAAACCAAAAAACAAACAAAAAAGGAAAATATAGGGACTGAGCCCCTGTGGCGTAGTCGGGGAGTACGGGACTGTGGCCCACTGGCTTGGCGGTTCAAATCCAGCAGCAGCTCTCCAGGAGCAAGGCTGGGCCTCCCAATCCCACCAGAGGGCAGTGATGCACACCCCCAAAGGAAAATATATTATTCTATCCGCTACAGTAATACCTGAGTGAAAGATATGGCCGGTTACTCCCAGAGCACAGTAACAGCCTCAGAAGGCCTATCAGAGGCCCCTGGAGTCAAAATCCACTCGATGGGTTTGGTTTTGCATTGGAACACAGACACCACATGAATTTCTCATTACTACATCTAGAAATATTTCATGATTTTTTTTGAAAATTTCTTTAAGATTAATGATTTTACCATGGAGTACAATATAGGAATTTCCATCGAGAAATACGTCAAGTTGACATCCAACTCTGTATTCAGTACTTCGTTGCTCCAGATTATAATCCCTGTGGGTGAATTCCATTCTGTGCAAATAAACAAAGCAAACCCAAACACAATGTCCTCCAGATTTTGAAAGTTTAGAATTAGGGAGCATCCCCAGCGAGTGCAAGTGACTATTGGTTTGCCTTCTATGACAGAATCTAGCATTTCCAGCTGCTTTCTCTCTGGAAGCAGAACATTTGCTCACAAGAACAGCTGCTTTGATGCCTTGTGCTTAAATGATTGCACCCAATCAAACTGGAAACAAAGTGTCTATGGAAAGAGAACTCGGGCCTCTGGCACACTGCTTGCTATAAAACTTCAAATAAAGGAAAGAAGAAACAAAATTCATGAACCAATTATCATTTACTCTAAGTGTGCTTTCATGAAGCTGTGATGAATAAAAATGATGCGGCAGACTAATATGGTTAGTTAAGAAATTTAGCAAGCTTGTTCATTAGAAAACAGACCCATTAAAATTAAATATCAGAAGTGATAACACAGTTCATAGCCTGTGTAAATAGATGAAATCTTTTGGGGAAGTAGGACAAGCTAACTTTCTTATATAGGCATATATGCCATGCTAGTGAAGATACATTAGTAAAAGTTAATACCCTGCATATAGCTTAATATTTCAGATAGCATTAGACTCAGGCAAAAGACACATTGAACTGAGTTGGTGTGAACACTGTTTTTTTTTTTTTTGGGGGGGGGGGGAGGTTGGGGTTTTTTTGAGCATCACTGCCCTCAGGTGGTGGGAGAAGGAGGCCCAGCCTTTGCTCCGTGGAGCTGGAATCGAATCTCCATCCCAGTGGGCCGCAGTCCCGCGCACAACCACTGCGCCACCAGGGCTCAGCCTGAACACTGTTTTGAAATGTAGCTTATAATCATTTTAGCTTAAGTAATAATCCTTCCATTTACATATTTTTTATAGTACAGCATTTTATGTTAGCAAATTTTCCAGTATGGAGAGAACTCCTTTCCCTTTTAAGTGTTCTCACACCTCCTTTAGTGGCTGGGTCTCAGCAGTTTGAAATCACCAGGACTCCTGCAGAGAAAGAGGAGGTCTCCTCCCCCCATAGAGAACGCCAGTCTCAGAGATGCCCACAAGGGCATTCTTAGTCTCTTCTATAAGGTCACCGTGGGTTGGAATTGACTTGTTGGTTGTGAATATGTGTATGTATATTCTCTCTCTCTCTCTCTCTCTCTCTCTCTCTCTCTCTCTCTCTATTTTAACTGTGATTTGAGTGAAAGTTTACAGTACCAGTTGGCTTCAATGATTCAGATACATTTTGTTTTGTGACATTGATTACAATCCGCACTCTGCACGCTCCTCACATCGCCTATTTCATGTTTCTATTCCTCCTCCTTCTCTATCCCTTTCTGCCTTTTGAGCTTTACCCTGGGCAGATGCCACTCTTTTTACTTGACGTGCCATGTGCTGATGAGCCCTGCCTTCCCTGCTGTTACTGCTCACTGTAGAGGCCTACTGTTTGGCCGAGAGGGGAGCTCACTAATGTGAGGTCCAGGCCTGAAAGGTGTCTGAAGGGCAGAGGAACAGATCTTCACTTAAGCACTAAAAGGAACATCTTCGACAGATTTCCATGTTTTGAGAACAATAAACTGTTAAATAATACAACTACATGGAGGTCTGAATAACCAATTACTGAAAAGTCCCACCATCTGCTTTCACTGAAGCAGCAGTATTGAGTCCTTGTCCTGTGGTACAAACCGTCATAGACTGTAACAGAATGAGAAACAAAAAGAGTTCTTCTCCACCCTTACTTGCTGTGGTGATTCATAATAAAAACGTGAGCTAAATAAACAAAGAAAAGGGGGAGGGGTACATCTCCTCATCCCATCTCCTAATTGAGTGCTTCTATCCAGGACCTCTAATAGCTTTTTGCTGCCCTGGGCAGCAGGGCATTGCCTCATTTGGCCACGCACAGCTATTATTCTAGGAGGTAGCTTGAGAAGTGCCCCGATCCATCTGCTTGCTTTCATGGGCCGATGCTCTTCTCCAAGTTGACAGCTGTCTTAATAGTCTCTGGCCACCTGCCACTCAGTAAGTGCAGCGGCATGGTTCGAACCCTAGGAGGAAGATGGAGCTGCCTGCTTCTGCGAATATGACAGCCTTGGAAGCCTATGGGGTCGCGATCTGTTGGAACCCACTGACCTCACTGGTTTGGTTTGGTTTTTTGCTGTTGTTTGTTCCTGGCTATGAGAAGTAGAGAAGCTCATCCCTAAAGTGGATGTTTCAAGCTCCAGAGTTTAGCATTTCTAGACTGCACTTGCGTCCTTGTTTAAATGCTTTGGTGATCAGCACTGAGAGCCTGTTGGTGTAGTTCTGGGTGTAGTGCTGCTGCTTTGGGAATCGTAATTGCGTTACAGCATGGTGTGCTACGCATTTGGAAGTTCTGAGACCTGGGACCTAGCGGAGCTGTTATTTAATAAGATGCTAATTTAGGGGAAAGGCAGGATGTTCCAGTTTTCTGGTGTTAAATGAGCATCTGAGCTGCAGGTCACCAGGTCACCGGAGTTGGACAGGAAGAGCAACTTTCAGAGAGCTTTCCCCAAACCTTTTCAATCTTGCATCCATGCCACAGAATGAAGTCCAGTGTGCTGCATCTGCCTTCCTCGTCAGACCAGCGCCTTGAGGGAGAGCACGTCTTATTCATCATGGCTTCACCAGGAAAGAGCAGGTATAGTAAGTAGGCAATCAAGGACAGAGCCTGAGTTTTGTGGCTCTGAAGGCTTTATAATGTGTGAGACTCTCTTTGAAGAAAAAATTCAAGTTTAAGCCTAAACTTCTAGATAGAAATATAGGTATTGACACAGAATGGAAGAATAAGCAAATTGCCATCTTCTGGGTTAAAAGTTTGGCTGCTAACTACAAGGTCAGAAGTTTGAACTCACAGCCCCCCTCCAAAGGTGAAAGTTGAGGCTTTCTGCTCCTGAAGAGATGTGTAGATCCAGAAACCCGCAGGACACTTCTCCTGTGTCTTATAGAGTCTATGAGTCTGAGCAGCTCGATGCCAGTGAATCGAAGTCACTGTCACCAATATCGTAGGAGATAGATGAAAACTAATATATTTTCCTCTTAACCTCTTAACAGCTTCTCTAATACTTTATATTGTGGGGAACATGCTCTTTGACAGATTTTTGTATAATAATGATTTTTTAATATCATTTCTATGTATACTTGTCTAATAGAAAGATGTTCAGTCTTTTCCCCAACTCTTTATTGCTAATATTTTTTGGTTTTGTTTTTGTTTTTTTTTGGGGGGGGCAATCACTGCCCTCTGGTGGTCGTGGGAGCTACCCAGATTTGCTCCCGGAGAGCTGCTGCTGGATTTGAACCGCCAAGTCAATGGGCCACAGTCCCGCACTCAACCACTACGCCACCGGGGGGCTCAGCCCTATTGCTAATATTTTTTAAAGAAAATAAAAATCAAACTCGTTGCCATCGAACCAGTTCTGACTCAGCTCCACCCTACAAAGCAGAGTAGAACTGTGCCGGTGGGTTTCCAAGACGAATTCTTTAGGGCTGTTTAAACATGTAACCCTATCCTGATACACATACGCACACACTTTGTAGTATTGTTTCAGATATGTGCCCTGTAATTAGGAATTCTGATCCCTCTTACTTTACACGAGTATCATAAAAATACTTGGTGCATCGTAGTTATAAAAAGTGTATATTCTCTATTATTAGGCATATTCTTGTTACAAGAGAAATTCTATTAATTAGAAGCAGCTTTTCCTCTTGAAATATCATTTGTTGATGGCTAGACAACTTTTCACAGGCTACCTTCTGCTGCTGTAGATGTCGCGGTATGTTTCACCATTATTGCCGGAGTTGGTTCCGATTCCCAGCAGCCCTGTGTGCAACAGAACAAAACAGCACCGTGGCAAGCCACCCTTACAGTTGTTTTTATGTTCAAGTCCATTGTTGGAGCCCCAGGTCACCCACAGCTGCAGGGTGTATTTTCAGTGTGAACAGCGACGGGATGCATTCCCATCTTAAGAAGACTACTGGTGTACTTCTTGGGCTCGTGATCCTTCTAAGAGCCTCTCACAATATTTCTTCTGTAGGTTACAGCCTCCAAAATCCTGTGGGGGCAGTCCGTCTATGCTTTATGAGCTCACTGTGAACCAGAATTATTACTCCAGGGTAATGTGTAAGGAAAACATTTAAAATATTTTAAAATGACTGAACAAGCTGTTCACTAACAGTTACAATGCTAGAAGGCGATATAACAATCTTCCCCAATTGAAGAGGGATTCTCAGTGCACTAACAATAGTTCATCTCTGCTCTTCACAGCCTCATCAGCAACGCTGTAGAAAGTGTTAGTATTGAGGTCTTTACAGATCACGATTCCAGTGTCCTTCCACAAAGCAAGACAACCAGCCATTGAAGAAACGTGAAGCCGGTTGGTGTTTTTCTTGGAGAAATTATTATTTAAGACCACAATTCATAAGAAATGTTGCTGGTCCCATCCAGTCGGATCCCCAGAGAAACTCCCTGAACAAGCCCTTCTCTGAGCAGACGCTAAGCTCTAGGAGCTGGGTCACAGTCCACGTGAGGGACACATCTGGCAGTCATTTAACATTCCTTTTAGGAGATAAATTATTCCCAAGGCCTTCGAGCTGGAGGGAACAGTTTGCTCCCTTCTTTTTTTGCTATCACATCCTCTGTGAGTTTTCTGACCAGGGAACCTTTAATGGAAATTCCCCCATAAAACAATAGGGCTAGAACTGGGAAATGTACTTGGCTTTACACCAGTGCCTTCACCAGGCTTTTTCCCTGTTCTCTCCTATTCACAGAGGAAGGAAGGAGGGTTTACAAAACAGAAAGCACCCGTAGTCTTGAGGGACACTGTGGGATGAATTTAGTTGAAGAAAACAGGGCTAACTGAAATTCATGGATGAAATCCATCTAGGAGAAATTCGGGCCAGCGGCTTGCGCTGCTAAGAGGAGTGTTTCTGAAAGCAGTCGTAGCTTTGCAGGGAAGCTCAAATGCCACCAACAGGTCTGCAATGATTTCTGCTTAGAAAAGTGCCATCTAGTCATTGATTCTTCTTGGTGCACCTAAATCAGAGGGGGTGACCCTTAAAGTCTCCCCTTCCCCAAGTTAAAACTACAACACAAATTGCATTTTCACCTCACTTGTGCACAATGTTCAGTGATTAAGGGTGTCCTATCACTTCCCTGATTTGTACAGTCTCTTGGCAGCTTGGCTTGAAATAAGCAAACAAAACCCAAGCCCTTGGGAGTGGCTGGGACCTTTTGAGGTCACACACACACACACACACACACACACACACACTTTGCATACTAAGGGACCGGACATTTTTAAAATGTGGAAGAAAATCCACATTGAGACATTTATTGTAAAGTCCTAACTTTTCCCGATTTCCGTGACGTCCGTTAGTAACTACAAAAAAAAATTCTTGATTTTAGCCTTTACAAATAGTAAATGATTCAAGCGTGCTTGGCCTGTTCCCCGTCCCCGTCGTTTGGGGAAGAGGGTTCTGGGAGTAGTGTGAAACAAGGAGCTAGCTCTACGACCTTTCCAGCTCGCTGGCTCAGGAAAAGTCACTCCCACGGAAACCAGCCGGCCTGCCCAGGAGAACGTGGCGGCGCGTGACAGGGCCCGCCCCCTCTCCCCCTTCCGAGACCGGGCCCCGGGGCAGGCGCGCCTTTTGCAGATCTGGTTGTCGCCGTGCTCGGGACAGCTGTGGGTAGGTGCGCGGGCGGCAGTGCCCTAAGCGCGCTCCTAAACTTTCCTTCCTAAGTTGGAAGACTGCTGACGTCCACGGTTGATGGGACAGGAAGCCCATCGGTAACAGAACTCCTTCCACGACTCCCCGCCCGCCCCAAAAGTTTTTAAAAAAAGTAAACAGGTTGCAGCACGAACTCGTTTGGGCGGGAAGCCGGGCGTCCCGGGCGGAGGGCGGCGCGTGTCCCCGCCGGGACCCCCGCGCCTACGCGAGGCGGCCGGGCCAGGCCCTGGGCGGTGCCCGGGGTTCGGGCTCCTCCCAGGGGCGGGGCCGGCCGGAGGGGGCGGGGCGAGGAGCCGCCGGCGCGGCGCTGGGAGCCGCCGCGCGGGGAGCGCGTCTCCGAGTCTCGGCTGCCGCGGCTGGACGGAGCCGCGCCAGCGGCCCGCGCGCTCGCCGGGTCTCGCCGCGCCAGGCTGCAGACGCCAGGCACCGCCTCGCCAGTTCGCCTTCGCCGCCGCCGCCGAGTGGGTGGCCGCACCTAGAGATGTCCGGCAGCAGGAGGCGGGGCGGCGCCCCCTGGCACAGCTTCTCCCGGTTCTTCGCTCCCCGAAGCCCTTCCCGGGACAAGGAAGAGGAAGAGGAGGAGAGGCTGGGGACAAGCCCGACTCCGGCTCCGAGCCAGGGTGCTGCCAGGTGGGAACCGCAGGGGCGAGGGGGTGGTCCGTGCCGCCTCTGGCTTCTGGCCTGACCATCGCCCGCGGGTCGCTCGAGTGCCAGCGCGCAGCTTGCTTTCCACTTCGGGTTCTCTTTCCCCGCTTCCTAAACTTTCTTCCTCCTTGTCTGGTTCCCGGTGTGCCGCATCCTCCTTCCGTAAACCGGAGAAATCTGGGTGAAGTTCCTGACCGACGACGTGCGCGTCCCCCGCCGGCTCAGCCGCGCACCTAGCCGCGCGCCCCTCCCCCGCTCCGTTCCTGCTCTCTCCAGTCTGCTCCCGAAGTTCGGGCAAAAGCCCTTTGCCGGCGTGTGCTGCGGGCCCTAATGGGAAACAGTTGTGAGCCGAGCGTGGCAATCAGCAAAGGGGAGGGCACGATCGGACGACCACTCGGGTAGGGTCCGGGGAGAACAGGAGGAAAAGCTGTGGAGCGTTGCCCTTCAACTTGGCATCATGCCATCGGACTGAACTCTCCCAAGAGTGATTAAAAAAGAAAAAAGTATGAAACGAAGTTGTCAGGACTTTATCCAAATATCAAACCATTTCATTTACCAGTCGCGGGCATTTCAGTAATGCTGCTCTTCTCGTTCTGGAAACCCCAGGCTTACGTTCCCAAGCAGAACCCCGAACCAGGACTGAAGGTGTCTTGGTTTCAGTCACAGAAAAACGCACCCTTCCTCGGCAGTCTTTTTTCTTTCTCCACCTCCTGTAAAGTTGAAAATTTTAGATACGTCTCATTTTAAGCCTTTCCTAAGTCTTTCCTACACTCAGAAAGGGGAAGAAGGCTCAAATAGAACACAGCTTGCTGGTTTCAGCGTTTCATAATAGAGACCCTCTGCCCACACCCTGTTGGCACAGGAAGACTTGTATCACGTGGGGTGGAAGGATGCTCTCCAGAAGGGTTAAGCTACCATATAGTACTTAAGATCTTAAAGGGTTGGTGATGGCCTTCGAAGTAAAGTGAATAGGAAACTGAGAGAAATGTCACTGTTTCTGACCTGGGTTCCATGACTGTCCAGGTTTTGTGATTTGACTATGTAGTTTATATGTGCCTCACCTTTGCCTACTTGTGAAACATTTCCTTGTGCCCGGCTTTGAATAAAATATCCCATCCCAAGTTCCCAGTTATAACTCGTTATTCTACAGGGAGGTTTCAGTTATATCTGATTTTTAAAAGAGATCTTGAAATACAAAGCTAATAGTACTTAATAGTTTTGGCGTCTCCCTGGTCACAGTCAGGACGTCGGCTGGGGTGGACAGACAGCCCGTGGTACCTGCTCTCACAGTACTTAACAACACTAACAATCTTGGATTACATGAAAGCAGTGTTTAAAAGAAATTCCAAGTTGACTCAAGCCACGTGGAAGCAAACTTTGGACATTTGAGAGTCAGTATTAGAAAGGACTAAATGGGCAAATTGCAGATTTCAGTATTGCTCCGAGAGTGAGCCGGCCCTCGACCCTGCCCCATTTGTTAGCTCTTTTCAGGCACTTGTCCAATGTAATCTCTTCTGACTGGACGGAGCCACTCTAGTAACTAGCCCC
>PVJH01007079.1:0-95765 GCA_004026705.1 Nesogale talazaci | reverse complement strand
CCCCTCCCCATGACTCCCCCACCAGTGGACCTTAGGTCCCCACCCTGCTCTCCCCTCATTCGTAATGATGTGATTCTTGTTCTTTGATGCTCGATACCTGCTCCCTTCGGTCCCTCTTGATCACACAGGCTGGTGTGCTTCTTCCATGTGGGCTTTGCTGTTTCTGCACTGAATGGCGACACAATTATCTTCAAGTCTTTGAGACTCCAGACATTCAATCATTTGGTAGCTGGGCACCATCACTTCTTCTACTCTGTTTGCCTCTGTATCCATTTGTCTTCAGCGATCATATCGGGAATCAATTGGTCCATTGATTTTGATTTTTGTTCTTTGATGTCTGATACCTGATTGTTTCAGCACCTCATGATCACACAGGCAAGTGAGCTTCTTTTATGGTGGCTTTTGTTGCTCCTGAGCTAGATGACTGCTTGTTTATGCTCAAGCCTTTAAAAAAGACCCCAGATGCTATATCATCAGCTTTCTTCACCACTCTTGCTCATTCTCCCACACATCCCTAGAGCCTTTCTTTCTTTTTATCATTGCCTTTTTGTTGTTTTTGTTGTTGTAGCTATTGTTTTATTTTCTATTGCTGTTCTGTGGTGCTTGGTCTTGTGTTTGTGCATATTGTTGGCTCTGCATGTCTCTCTGGATGGAATGTGCAAGATGAAGAAGCTAGAAACCAGACCAGGATGACAGTTCTGGGGGCACATGGGAGAGGAGGAGGCAGGGAAAGGAAGTGTGTGGGAACAAACTCAGGGACAAGGGAACAACAAGTGATTGAAAATCATTGGCGAGGAGGGTGTAGGTGACTTGGCAGGGTTTGATGAAGGGCAATGTAACTGAGAGAAATTACTGAAACCCACATGAAGGCTGAACATGGTAGTGAGACAAGGGGAAAGTAAAAGGAAACAGGAAAGAACTAGGAGACAAAAGGCATTGATACCTAAGAACAGGCATGTACATATATAAATATATTTATATATGACAATGAGAAAATGAATCTATGTATACATATTTATAGGTTTAGTATTGAGGTACCAGATGGACATTGGGTTTTTACTCAAGTACTCCCTCGACACAAGAACACTTTGTTCTAATATGAGATGCTCACCTTCCAACTTGGTTGCTGAAGACAAAGCTGGTGCATAAGCAAATGCAGTGAAGAAAGCTTATGGTGCCCAGTTATCAAAAAATATAGCATCTGGGATCTTAAAGGCATGAAGATTAACAAGTGGCCATCTAGCTAAGAAGCAAAAAAGCCCACATGAAAGATGGACATCAGTCTGCGTGATCATGAGGTATCAATGAGATCAGGCATCAAAAACCCAGAGCAAAAAAATCATAATGTGAATGAGGTGGGAGTGCAGAGTGAAGGCCCAAAGCCAATCTGTAATCAATTGGACATCCCCTTACAGAAGGGTTGTGGGGAGAATACGGGCCAGTCAGGATGCACTATAGCACTGGTGAAACATATGACTTTCCTTTGGTTCTTTAATTTCCACCCCCACTATCATGACCCTAATTCTACCTTACAAATCTGGCTAGACCAGAGCATGGACATGGGTACAGATAAAAGCTGGAAACACAGGCAATGCAGGACAGATAAACTTCTTGGGACCAATACTGAGAGTGGACATATCAGGAGGGTAAAGGTCAGGTGAGGGGAGAGAGGGAGAAGAGATCTAAATGACCTACCTGTAACCCCCTCCCATGGGGATAGACAAGAGGCAAGGGGATGAGAAAGACACCAGACAGTTCAAGACATGAAAAAATAGTATCAATTTATAAATTATCAAGGGTTCATGAGGAAAGGAGGGAGAGAGAAAGGGGGAAAAAATGAGAAGCTGATACCAAGGGCTCAAATAGAAAGAAAATATTTTGAAAACGATGATGGCAGCATACGTACCATTGAGCTTGATACAATGGATGGATGGATGGCTTGTGGTAAGAGTTGTACGAGCTCCCAATAAAGTGATTAAAAAGAAAACAACTGGGCTGAGCCCCGGTGGCGTCGTGGTTGTGCGCGGGACTGCGGCCCACTGGGACGGAGGTTCAATTCCAGCAGTGGGGCTGGGCCTCCTACTCCCACCACCGGAGAGCAGTGATGCCCCCTCCCCAAAGAAAAACTAATAACAACCCCCCCAAAAAAAACAACAAAACAAAACAAAACAAAAAGCTAACAACAATAACAGAATAGGAAAAAACCTCAGGGCAACAAAAGTACAAATGAGCTTGACATAGTGGATGAATGTATGAATTGTGAAAAAATTTGTATTTGCCACCAATAAAATGATTTAAAAAAAAAACTTCCAGATTCATGCTAAAAATAAAAATAAAGTTGTTGAGACACGCCCTTTTGGTCTCATCACATAGAGATGGCATACAAAATCTTGGTAATGATTATGAGTTTTTATTTTCTCCACTGTTTAATAAGAACTTCACCATTCTGTATTTTTCTCATAAACATTCAAGAATGGTTGTCATTGTCATCAGTATAAAGTTCAAATCAAATAGATCTAGGTTAAACAAATCAAAGGTAGATCACCTTCTATTGAGTTCATACTCTTGAAAAGCCATCACTTTTGAAATGAGAGCTGCTGGACTCATCTTCCACATTTGAAAATGATTTAGAAGAAGTTGGTTTAAAAATGAGGCACTTGAAAAAAAAAAAACCTTTCTCAAATGGTTAGGGGTGATGTGGTAAAAAGAAAGACATTTTTGTTTGTGTGTTTTTGTTTTTGTTTTTGGCATCACTGTCTCTGGTGGTCGTGGACGCTACCCAGTGCCGCTCCTGAGAGCTGCTGCTGGATTTGAACCGCCAAACCTGCAGGCTGCAGTCCCGCACTCAACCACTGACGCCACCAGGGCTCACAAAACAGAGACATTTTTATGGACTATTTGGGATTGTGGAGATGCAGAATATTGAGGTTAGGGATATAAAAATTCTGCTTTTCAATTTTAAAATCGGATGAGAATAGGAATAGGAAAGGTTTGTGTGGGCACCAGTAGAACTGACATTTGGAGAAACAAGAAGAAAAACGAGGTTCTAGCCAAAGAATCAACTCCTTAGCTTGTTTAGTTCTCCTGTGGATCCACAAATGTGCTAGTCTGAGTCTACCACCTGTCTGCACCCTTGTTTAATACTCTGTAGAGCAGAACCCAGAACATGAGTGAACTTGAAATGCATATTGAGCTGCATGTGTGGTTCTGTCAACTACAAGACTAATCAGTAGGCTGCTTAATAGAACATTATGCCATCGATTAACCTATTCAACATTTTGATTTTAATCATTTTTCTCAGTTTGTTTCTCTGAACAAAATTTATTCTTTTTAATTACTTTTCCAATTCATTGCTGATTTTTGTTACTTTTATTTTCTCCTATGTAGTTTTACATGGTAGCAAATGTTCTCTCCCCATTGCTGGTGAACTGGTCCTCATGAACAAGGTAAATATGTTCAAAATAACATCGACCTACTTTTGTTGTCAGATAAAGTTATGATTGCAAATAGATGGATACGTAGAAGTAAAATTGTAGTAACGAGGGTTTTTCCTGGTTGCCATCTAAATACATCTCAAAAAATTGTAAAATAGAATCTACCCGCTAAAACTAATGAGCACAAAACTGCATTGATTTGGCCCACAGTGGACAAATAGAACATCTGGCATATTTGGCACCAATGACACAGCTGGCATTGTTGGAAACGTCTCTGCAGAAGGTACAGATGCAGAAATGGGAGAATCGGTACAAACAGTGCAGATGGAAGAGTTGGAGCAGATGACAGTGGGCAGAGCTGGCGATGCTGGCACAGGTGTCACAACCTCAACAGCTGGCACAAGTTGTGACAACCCTGGGATTTCTTAGTACAAGGCACATGTTCATTTTGGCTTTGGCTGCAGAGAGATAAGAGCATTTTATAATTAGTAAATGTGCCATTTAAAAAAGAACTTTTTTTCCCCTCCATCCTTAAGGACATCCACCTCCAACTGTTAAAGCTTGGAATATGGAGCATTTTTGCAAATGAGAATTTCCCTGAGAAAGCCATAATTGATAAATACAGATTTCATAGAAGAGGCAATTAGATTTTTTTGTTCTGATATAGATAAAATTTGTGAGTGGGATGTACATCTTCATAGGAGTTTCATGGGGAATAGAGGTCAGATTTTTGGAAGTCAAAGGACAGTTCATGTGTAAACCAAAATTTATTTGCAGTCAAATTAGAGGGTTGTTTCAGAAACACAAGGGACATTTCTCAAATGAAATTTCATATAGAATTACACTTGGAGATATGGTGCAGAGTTGGAAACCTAGCTACAGAACAGTTTGGGAAAAGAGAAAAAAATACGGGAGTATGAAATATGGAGAAATCATGATGCTGCCATTTCAAATACCACTGGCACTTGGCTCTAATTTAATCTAAAATGCCATAATTTGGCTTGAATTAAAAATACAATATAGTATAATCCCATAGGCAACTGCATTTCATAGCACATGAAACGTTGAAGGAACCAAGTAACTTGCCTGTTCACTAACTAGAAATCATGATTTCCTTCTAAGTTTTTTCTCTAGTGGAAGTCTTTATATAGTGTGAAAGCCAGAACTGTGAAAAACTATTAAATATGATCATGGAAGGATTGATTATTCTATTCAAATATTGGTAGCATAAATAATGGTTAAATAATGAGTTCTGAAATTTTTCAAGATTTCCTTTAATTTAGTAAGGGGTTGAAAACTCTCCTTGAATCAATGTTTATGGTCTATCAGATACTATATTCAGAATTACTAAAAGCATAAATACCATCCTCAATATTAAAGACTAATTTTTATGGGATGGAAACAAAGCAAAACAAGCCTTAAAAACATTCGATCTGACTTATGCATACTGGCCAACTTTCTCTCCCAGAGAAATCATAACTGAAAAAGATTATCTGAATGCAACCTATTGTCTAGCATCAGGAAAATCCAAAATTCTTCAGGTTTCTCGGTCTATCTTAAACTAAAATCAACATTATCTGTCAGCTCTTCACACTCAATAGTGAATGCTTTATATATATTTATATATATTTTAAGATCCGTAGGGAAACATTACACAGGGTTCATCAGTTTTCACTGGATGTAAAGTTCTCAACCCTTGAAAACATGCTATACCTGGTGCCCACAGGTCCCACAGAGTGTTACCTATAGTAAAAATGACTGTTTTGATGATTCAAATGTACTTGACTTTAACTTTTTCATTACTCTCACTTTGCCATAACCTCACTTTGAACCCTACTAAGCTATTCTTATTATTCAGAACTTAATTCTTTCATTTTACTTTACTTTGTTTCGTGACTGAGCTGACAAAGATGCTTCTGTTTAAAACAGATCAAATAACTTGAGAACTGTACTGCTGTGTCATAGGATAGAAGGGGAGCCAACAGAACTTACTGTTCCCTTTGTGGGTAAAGAGGATGGCAGATGATTCTGCTAAGATGGACAGTCTGAAAATGCCCCCTCACCCCGGATATATTCTCATGGTCTGAAACATGGCCTTGTAGCTGAAACCCATAGAAGCATTGCTTCTCCTCACTAAGCGTCCTGTGAAAACGGATCAATGCTGGGGACTAACAAGATATGCTGCCAGCCTTTGGCATCTGAGAGCTTTGCGGAGTTTTCCTGAAGGATGAGGGTTCGGGTGAGTCATTCCTTTGAGCCTCTGCCTTCTTCAGAAATTAAATGAAAATTAAACATGAAAGATGCAATCTGCTGCAGCAATTCCTCTATCCTTGTCCCAGCCACTGTCTATTTCTAAGCACATTGAACTTTCCAGTCTTCTGGCGTCTCCTCTTAAGTAAGTATTCCTTTCCTTCTCTTAGCAACAAGACATCCGGTTGTCTTTTCCTGCCACCCTGAAAGCAGTCGCTCCACATTGTGCCTCTCGCTCATCCTTGAAGGATTTTGGAGGGCTATGTGAGCCGGGGTTCATGGGCAGGGGATCTTGAACAACTCCCCTTTTCCATACATTGCCACCTGGGATAGAAGTGCAAAAAGAGAAAAATCAATATATGAAGCACGTTGTCTCTCTCTCTCTCTCTCTCTCTCTCTCTCTCTCTCTCTCTGTGTGTGTGTGTGTGTGTGTAAATATACATATATATTTAATTCAGTCATCATTTAGAAGTAACTTTTCTGTATTCTCCTGTAAATCAGCTACAGGCTTCTAGGAAGACAGCTAAGGTATTCAGTTGCCACCAAAAGGTGCCTCAGAAGGAAGGTCTAGTCACCAACTTCTGGAAATGGAGCCACTGAAACCCTATGGAGCATACTTTTTCTCTGTCACATATCGGGGGGCACTGTGAGTTGGAGTTGACTCAATGACAACTGCTTCGGTTAACTTGACCCCAGTACTGGCTCCTTTTCGAGTTGTGAACATCAACTCAAGCTCTGTGTGTCGATCCCAAGCCTATTTGTGTGAGGGTGAGTCTCTCCCTTTTGACCTCCGCTGCAGGTCATCGGGTGAGGACTGTCAGGAGGCAATGAGACAGTCATAAAATGAACCACTCTTGTTAGTCTGTTGAAGGTAGGGGGGCAGGGAAGAAATGACAGGTGAGAACTAGGTTAGGTACTCTAAAAAAAAATAGAAGCCAGAGTTCCATATCCAAAGTATTGAGTTTTTGTTACATTGCACTTTAGAATGAAGTTTAATATTGGGGATATGTGGTTTAAAGAGGAGCTTTGGTGCAGTGGATAAAGTGAGTGGCTGCAACCCAGAAGTTCAGTCATTTGTGCTAATCAGTCAGTCAGAGAAAGATGTGGCAATAAGCTTCTGCAAAGATTTACAGACGGAGAAACACTATGGGGCAGTTCCACTCTGTCTATAAGTCAAAATGAACACCACAGTCATCGGTGTGTTTTGTTTGCAGGGCATGTTTAAGAAATTGCAGGCAAATCAAGATTTAGGCTACACTCTTTATTTCTTAAAACTACAGCATTGGGCTGAGCCCTGGTGGCGTAAGTGGTTGAGTGCGGGACTGCGCCCATGGGCTTGGCGGTTCAAATCCAGAAGCTGCTCTCCAGGAGCAAGGTTGGGTACCTCCCACGACCACCAGAGGGCAGTGATGCCCCCCTGAAAAAAAACTACAGTGCTGATACATATCATGGTGTATAAGTGAATCTACTTAATATGTATTAAATGATGAGTTCATGCATTTACACTTTAAAAATACTCTTTTATTGTGTCTTTAATGGAAGGTTACCTAGTGAGAGTTCCCCTTTCTGATGGTTAGAGTTGTGTGTCAGCCTGGTTGGATCACGATTCGCTGATTTGGCAATTATGCAATGATGTAGCTACCCCCTTCTACTCCCCCTCCCCCCCATGACGTGATATGAGGTGATAAACTCTAATCTGCTAAGGGACTTAAGTGGGAGCACCATCACTCAAGCCATAGCCTGGATGTGCTATAAAGGGGGTTTCCTCAGAGGGTTTGTTTCCATCAAATATATAAGGATATCCTGTAAAAGCTCTCGACTTGCTTTTGCTAGCCATGAATCCTGCATACCTAGATCTTAATATCTGACCCCAGTTCTTGGAAGTTGAGTTAGCAACCTGCCATATTGTCTGACAATCTTGGGTTCATTAGCCTCTGCAACCGGTGCTGCTATCTAACCTGTTGTCTTGGGTTCAGCAGGCTCTGCAGTTATGTGAGTCAGCCTCCTGAGAGGTTTCCAACTTGACCTCCAACTCATGGACTTGGGATTTACCAATCTTAAACAGACACGTGAGCAAATCTCTCTCTACTAGCTTCACTTATGTTGTTTCTCTAGAGGAGCCTGTCTAAAACACTCTTTGGCAATTTCCGCAAAAAGCCATCGATGACCAATTACATTCTTCACATTGTGTCAACATCCTCATTAATTGTGTTCTGGTCGTTCCTTTTCCAGTACGCCCTGTGTCTCTTTATCTTCCTCCTTGCTTTGGATCCACAGTTGGTCTGCTGAACTCATATCGGTATTTTTTGTTTGCTTGCTTTTGTGGTGTGTTTGTTCGTTTCAATATAACACTGGTTTAATGGATAATATCCTTTATTCTGTGTCACTCTGCTTTTTTGTTAGGTGGTGAGGGCAAGGGATAGCTTTGATTTGAATGTTTCACAGTGATAATCTTAGATTTCCCTGCACTCAGGTGGCCCAATGAGTCTGGCCATATATAAGAATCTGGAAGTTGTTCTGAATTTTCCTCTCATTTTAACCAGGATCACCTATTGTAACCATCTCAGTTTTCATTTTGGTCAGTGGTGGTAGAGAGGTATCATCTGGTTCTTCTGATCTCAGGAAAACTGAGGTCATGGTTTATGTATGCATATGATTATAAATTCTGCCTCTTATCATCTAACTATACACTTATATCTACCCCTATCTCTGGCTATACTCATTTGTTTATCATCCTAGATTCATTTTTCAATTTTTTTTGGATGTTGCCCTCTAATATATGTCAGATTCTTTAGTATAGAAGCCCTTTCATCACAGATGCTTCTTAGGTGCATTTACTCTTTTTTTCCCCTCAAACCATTTTTTTGTGTAGCTAATGCAGATGTCGTATCATTCCATAATTCAATCACATCAAGCAGTATTGTACAATTGCTACAACAATCCATTTCAAAGCATTCTCTTTCCTCTTGAACTTTTTGATATTAGTGCCCCTTGACATGTTCCCCACTTCCCAGCTGTACCCACAAAGAACCCTTACTCTACTTGCTATCTCTATAGGCTCATCAATCTTGATTTCATATACCAAAAGCCAGAAAACTATATAACCAAAATTCAAGAGGGTTACATGCTGTGTTAGGCCAGGTTGACTAGAGAAGCAAATTCAGTGATACTCATAAATGTGTAAGAGAACATACCATATCAAGAATTAATTTTATATCAAGCAAACATCCCAGTCCAGTCCAGATCAAGTCTATAGGGCCAACACTAGTTCATAAATCCCTTTTCAAGTCATACAGTCACAGTGATGCAATAATGCAAAATGCAGGAAGATCCCAGGCCAGTCGGTGAAAAGTCTTGTGGATCCAATGGCAATGGATGCATCTCCAGGGTTCACACAGGTGCCCAGCAGATCTCAAAGTGACTCACCAGCAAGTAGGGGAAGGAGAAAGAGAGAGGGATCACGGTCTCCAGGAAGCCATTTTTCTCAGCTGCCCTCTGACCAAGCTGTGACCTAATTGACAGGCTAGCCTCTGACCATATGTTCCTATGGGAGCCGTGTTGACACAAAAACCTATCCCACTCCCAATGACAAAGTACATCTGAGATTAACCCCAATATGAAAACACACACATACACAGAGCAAATCTTGAAAACCATATCAGGCCTAATGGCAGCTGATATTTTAACCCTTCAAATCAGGTTTCTCATTTTGATGTTATAGTCAGCTGTCCAATGCACACTTTAGTAACTGTGTTCTTCCAATCCCTATATTATGGATAGAGGGAAATCACATGGGATGCTGTTTAGATCTCATGAATTAAATTGGGCTCCCACTGTCATCCATGATCTTCTGCAAACCAGAATCTCATGATTTAGGCTCTGATACTGTTCCCTCCTTCAGCTCCAGATTACATAATTTACAATCCTTCAATCACCGACGTTGGTGTGCTCCTCACATGAAGCTAGTTGATATCTCACTCATAGATCTGCTTATTTGGAAATAAGCCTTTAAAACCCCAGATGTTATTTTCTCTGATAGTTGGGCACCATCTAATTTCTTCACACACACTTCACTGTAACACTCATATCTTCTGTGTTCTCTTCCTGAGCAGGGCCATGATCTAAGAGCTAATTGCTCTTAAATTGGAGCTAGGATTGGAGCCCCAAACCCATTCGTGAACCTGGTTTTTTGCTTTTTTTGTGAATCTGTTTTTTATCTGCCTCTGTCTACCTTTAGAGAGCTCCTTGTTATTTATGGTAGAGAATTTGATTGATAATCTTCCTGAAACATAAAGATCTTCTGTTAATATTGTCATTGATTAGTCCCTGGTATCAATTTTTTAAAAACATGGGTGAGAGAGGGATACTGGGTCAATATAGGCTAACTCCATCTCACAATACCTGAATTACTCACTTGTACAGAAAAAAATCCTTTCATGGGTAGATGGTATTTACACCACCAATGGGAGGTGATTGTCAGGGAAATTTTACAATAATATTCACTGAGAATGTTAGACACAGGTTTGTCAGAATAATATATATCTTAATATAATATATAGGGCATTGATGCAGTAAGTCAATGGTTGTTTGCCTACTGACAGTTCAGTGTTCTTGGGATAGCTGTCTTCTGCTTTTTAAAAAAATATGAATTTTCATCCTAAGTCCTCAGGATACAAGTGTGCTTAGAGTCCAGATTAGCTAGTGGGGCTTCTGCATCAGATCTCTCTGTTGTAGCTTTGAAGCATTTAGTGCCCCTTGAAGATCCAGAATTCAATAGCTGAGTCTTCTATGGTACTTGATCTGGAACCCCTGGATGTGCACAAAGACTTGGACCAGTGTGGCTTATTCAGTGTCTTTTACCAGAAGAATTCCCCATTTGAAATCCTTAAAAGTATTTTTAAGCATGTTCCCCTCTACTTACAGGTTGGTCTTCAACCTTTTTCTATCAATAGTCTTGCATATGTGTTCTCCAAGATGTGTCTGCTCCCTTTCCCCTCTTCTGACTTGACTTTCCCATCAGTATCCCTCACCCTCTGATAGGGATGTCTACCTGACAATCTATAAAGTCCTCTTCAGACTCAAGAAACACATGCAATGAAGCCAAATGCAGAAAGATCACAAACCAGGGGTAGAAAGTCTTTGGATCCAGTGGTGTCGTAAGCAGCTCAGCACGGGCAGGGGTCTCCTCTCTGTGGCTTCTGCAACTTCAGAGGTCTGGTTGCATTCATGTGGCTTGTCTGGCTCCTATGTTTCCCTGGATGTGTGCAGAGAGTCTCCCACCTCCAAGGAGGAAATACCAGAATTCCCAGAATCCTTAGAGGAAGCTATCCCCACACAGAAATCTCATTGGCTATGACCTGACTTACAGGCTAGACTCCACCCTACACCCTTAATCCTTAAATTGACAATTATATAACTACCACAGCACCTAACATCAACTCTTGATCTTTAAGACTGTTAATCTATTCTGCAGTCGTATTCTTCTTTTTTTTTCTCCCATGATGACTGTATAGCTATTTTTAATGACTGGATGATTGAATTGTACAATATAGGAATTATATGTCAATAAAATTGTTTGTTTTTTAAAGCACTGGCATTTAGAGAAAGCTTCGCACACACTGCTACTTACAAACTAGGTCTTCTGTGAGTTCTTTTTACAAAACTGGTATTTTAAAACCGTATTTAAGAGACACACCAAGCCAATAAACCTTTGCTTTAAATGTCATAAACCTTGATCCCATGTCCCCTAGCACACACACCTCACCAAGATCGAGTTAAATCCATATTTTCCAAAATCTAAAACTACTTAGATTGAAAAATAATGCCACCTATTTATGATTGGAACTCAAGATCTTTTTTCCTCAGACAGATATTGTGAATTTGTTGGGCATCAAGATCTGGCCCTTGACTCTTCTCCGCACCCTGTAGTCAGTGCCTCTGGGCTGGCGCCAGTTGCGCTTCATCTTGACGTAGCAGTTGGACTGGTGCCGGATGAACTCCTTGGTCCTCCTTTTGACCATTTTAGGCTTCACCAGGGGTCTAAGGGCAGCCATGACGCTGGCGGGAGATGGCTGCCTCCTCTCTGTAGACAGTGTCAAAGAAGAGAAGGGAGCTTTATTATTACTTTTAATATGTATCTATTATCTAGTCCGTTCTTAAGTTAAAGCGCAAATATCCCTGGTTTATGATTAATGAATATAAAATCGAATGCTTTTCTAGTGGTTATTAATAGTGTTGATAAACATTATTGGTAATAATTAAGCACGTTAAAATTTTGTGAAATCTTAATGTTGAAAAATGTCTTCCTTCTGTATAAAGTGTGAAGTTTCACTTGTAGCATTTCTTATGATCATTACTATGGTCCTGTGTGAGAGGATAGTTGATCAGCTGGAGAAAGCTCATATTCAAGTTCCCACAGCCAATGAAATAACAAAGCCAGTGGTATCACTGTGAGATCCACTTTCAACTCACTGCATTTTGCTATAGAAAGAAATATTTCACTTACTTTTACTTATGAGACTCCAGGTATTCTGAAGTGTTGTTCCTGCTGAGAGCATTATGGTAACTTTCTGTTTTTTCATGCCCTTTCTGCTCCAAAAATCTTTGGTGTCAAAGACTTTGTGTGAACTACTTTCAATTTATTTGACAAAGAACATTTGGTTGTCTTCATAATTCTCCTTGGGAATCTCTAGCTAGAAATGTCTTACTCCTTTTTTTCACTCACAGGAAAGCTGAGTTTTCAGCTGGCTTTCCCCTTTGTCTTTCCGTATTTTATAAGAACAGCAGAAGTTGGAGAGAAACAATGTACAGGACTTAACATATATAGTCATAAGGCACCCTAAGGCCAGTGGTGAGTCTTCTCTTAACCACCAACTATAAAAAAAGAAAAACTGGCCTGGCAGCCATTCTTCTAGTTATTTTCTCTCTCCTTTTGATGCATGTTAACATCCATATTGAGAAGGATGCCCTTACTGAGCTCCACCAATTTTTAACATGGCTTCTTCGGACCAGATTTTATGGCTATCTTTATTCTCCAGATACCACCATTGAAAAAAAAATAGAAATCATTCAAATCGAGATATCAGTTGTTGTTGTTTTTTTTCTATGATACTATTTTACCAGTCTATAGTCATTAAAAATGGAAAAATGATCTTTTGCATTATGGAGTGTCTGTCCTCCCACCCAAACCCCCCTCCCACCCCCCACCCCACCCCCACTCCCACAAAACCTTACTACCAAGTAGACTTGATGCCTATTCGTAACAACCTTACAGGACAGAGTAGAACTGCTCGATGAGTTCCCAAGACTGTGACTGTTCATAGGCATAGAAAGTACTGTCTTTCTCCCATGGGCTTCCAACTGCCGAGCTTTCAGATCACAGTCCAATGCTCAGCCACTATGGAACCAGGTCTCCTTTTGGCATCTTATTGTCTAGTCATTCCATGTAAAGAAAACAAAAGGCTCATAACGGGAGGAATAAACAATGCACGGTAAATGGAAAAAAGATCGACATGATCAAGAATTTCCTTTGTCTTGAATCCACAATGTGCAGCATCCAAGAAATCCAATGGGCACATCTGCTGTGCAAGGTTTTCCCCAAGGATTGATGGGCAAAGTCGCAACTTTGGGGGCTAAGGTGCGCCTATCCAAGCCACGGTATTTCAATCGATCACGGGAATAAAGACGTTGGATCACAGATAAGACAGACAGAAGAATTGATGCATTTGAATTCTGGTGTTGGAAAAGAATATTGACATTACCATGACCTGCTGAAAGAACAACAACAAATCCTGTCTTGGAAGAAATACTTCAGTATCAAGAATGGTTCAGCCTTTTTCTCACGTACTTTGGATATGCTATTTGGAGAGGTAAAGAATGTCTTACTTGGTAAAGTATATGGTCAATAAAAGAGAAAAGAAAACCCTCTGAGATGGAGTAATAATAATGGGGTCAACAACTGTGAGCCTTTTGCAGGACCAGGGATTGCTTCTTTCTTCTGCACATAGGGTTGCTTTGAGTCAAAATGAGTTCACAGCACCTAACAAAACCAGTCCCTTATTTGGGGCCTCTGGATATGGAGAGAATATATGATGCTTTTGAGATAATTGACAAAGTGGATTTGGGGACAGAGCAATAATTTGGAATTAGTGAACTTGAAGAAGAAATAGTAAAGAACATCTCTTCAAAACCCTGTATTGTTTGTAGCCATAGTTTAAAAGTCATGTTATTCACTTTAAAAGGAAAAGATTTAAAACAAAAAAAAAAACAAAAAGGAAAAGACTTAAGTCATTATAAAACATCCAGAAATGAAAGGAAACACTTTAAGAGTCATTGTTTAAATATCAAAACATGACGTTAATAAACTCTTGGACACTGTCCAATGTGTCCCTTCATTCACTTTCCTATTGTAAGTGTCCCAGAGAAGAAGCTATATGTAGATCCCTGAAATTGGTCCCCCCTTTCTACTCCACCATCCCTCCACCCTCCCAGTATCACAACTCAAACTACCAGTCCTGAGGGAACATCTATCTTAAATTCCCCATGTTTCCGACTCCAGTGTACATCCCTTTTCTAGTCAGACTTGTCTGGTAGAACTGGAGGATGTTTTGAAAGTGATGATGGCAACAAGTGTGCAATGTGGCCTGCATACAATTGATGTATGTATGTATCATGAGGGAAAGTGTATGAGTCCCCAATAAAATGATTCATTAAAAAAGGAGGTAGGGAAGAGGAGCTTATACCAAGGACTCAAGTAGAAAATATTTGGAAATGAATATGGCAACATATGTACAAATATGCTTGATACAAATGATGCATTGAATGTTATAAGAGCTGTAAGTGCCCCCAATAAAATTATCTTTTAAAAAATTAACTCTTGCAATCTTTAGAATAACCAAAAAAAAAAAAAATCACTACTTTATTGATGGCCAGAGGTTCAAGAGATGGGCTGGAAGTTTCGGGAACCAGGTCCAACTTTTTAGCTCCCAGTATTTCAGGATCTCATTGCTTTCCAGAATTCCCCAGTTTGTACCTATTCCCTCTACTGGAATCTTCATTTTTTTTTTTCTTTTTCTAATCATCTGCCTCTAAACTTTGGGCCAGTTCTTATTTCCTCTTCCTCCTCTCAACCTCCATCTTCGCAATGACAGACTGCACTCGGTAATTGCTGTCTTTTGTAATTGTTCTATCTCCAAATTGGCTGATTATGGGAGAGACACAGCTGTCCATCAAAATAGTGTAAAGTGGCTGAAGCAGCCGTCCCTTGAGCTAGAGAAGTTAATTGCACTTTCTGAGGCTATCCCAGTAGACAAGAGGCTGAGAAGGACCCTGGGAATCCCTGTACTCATGCTTCCCTGCCACACCCCACCCCTACCCTCACCCCACCCCCAGCATGTCCATTTGTAACATAAGGGGGCAGGGAATGTAAATAGCATGGTAATTAGATTTGTAGTTGAAATTAAATCAGGAAGCATTGCAAACACCAGTGAATGAAGAGAAATGTTACACAGGATTTCTGGGATTTCTGGGATTTCTGAGGTTAAAAAGAAGTGAACAAACACAATGAGAATTAACGCAGACAGGTGGGTGAGGGCGGGGAGGCGGGGGTGGGCAAGGGAGCTGTAAAGGTAAGCAACAAGAGAGAAATTCAGAAAGCGGTAATGGCAGAGAGTCCAGAGGGAGAGTGGACAACAAATTAGATGTGTTTGCAATGTGCCATGGAAGCTAATGTGATCTGGAGCTGTACGTGCAGAAGCATGGCATCATGTGGGAGAGGAGGACTAATTTAGTGTGTTTGGCAGAAATACACCTGGAAGATTCTGTTCCAGTCTGAGCATCTTGGGAGTAGACAGATATGAAGGAAATCAGCATAAAGAAATAAGAGTGATTAACAAGTGATGGGCCGATTTATGAGAAACAATGGACTGTAATTTGACTAAACGAGTATTAAGAATGGACCATTTAATTTTGTTGAGGGCTTTTCTGATTCCCTCCCCCACTTAAAATCCAAAAAAGATTAAAATGTAATTGCCATAAAAGTATGTGTTGTTGTTGCTGCTGCTGCTGTTGCTGTTATTGCCCCGACAGTGTTCTGCATAGCACAAACTAAACAGCACAAAGCACGAGTTGTACTAAGGCACTCCACGGTGGAATTTTTCCTTAGTCATCTCTGTATCTTGGGCTGCGCACCGCCCCCACCCCCGGCCCCCACCCCCTGCCGCCAACCAGGCCCCAGGCCTAACTCAGTGTCTGACCCTTGCTAACAGTTAACTATTGAATCGGTGAAAACAATTCTAGAAAAAGTAGTCTATGAAGCCCTTACAGTCTGAGTATAAATTCTCATATTGAAGCTTATCAAAGTACTTATCTCACAAGTCACTAAAGGAATGAGATGTGATTGATTGGGTGCAAATAATTCCACAAAAATAACAGGAATAATGTTAAAGCTTATAGATCTAGTAAAGAAAATTATAGGCTTAACAGAGAATTTCATTCAACTGGGTAGGTAAGGTTTGGGTGGGCGTGGCTGGTGTTCAGAATTAGATGAAGATAATAGATGCCTTAAAAAGTGGTTGAACAATGCACAGAGAGACCCATAACACAGGTTCCACTATGAGACACAACATTCCTCACTGACCCATAGCATTATGAGGGACAACACTGGAGACCCAGTGCGAGAATTGTGTCCAATCTGACTCCACCACACCAAGGTGACACATTAAGGGCGTGCATCAGAACAGCAGGGAGGCCAATACCCAAAATAGACTTTGAGGCCAGGGCATGGCACCCCATTATATTTGACCGGTAAATAGCCTAAAGGTCAACAAACAGACCTGAAACTATTTATAGGCGGTTCCTTTTCTTGTTATCAGTTTTTCCTTTGTTGTTGTTTTGTTTTCTTTTGTTTTGTTTTCCTGTCTTTTTTGTGTGCATATTATTATCTCTGCATGTCTATCTAGATAAGTTAGGTGGGATAAACAATCTGGAGGAGAAAAGAACTGGACCAATGTTTCTGGGGGGGATGTGGGGACGGAAGTGAGTGTCAACAAACCCGAGGACAAAGAAACAACAAGTGATAAAAATTGATGGCGAGGAGGGCATAGGAGGCCTGGTAGCACTTTGTAACCAAGAGAAATTACTGAAACCCAAACGAAAGCTTAACATGAAGAAGGTAAATGGAAATAGAGGAAAGTACTAGGGGCAAAGGGCATTTATAGAGGTCTAAATACAGACATGTACATATGCAAATCTATCTATATATAATAATGGGGAAATAGACCTATGTACATATATTTATAGGTTGATATTAAAGTAGCAAATGGGCCTGTGTAGTAGTATTGGGCCTCTAGTCAACAGTAGTATTGGGCCTTCCCTCAACACAAAACACTTTATTCTATTAACGTGGCACTTCATGATGCTCACCTTCCCAACATAATTGCTGAAGGCAAAATGGGTGCATAAGCAAATGTAGTAAAGAAAGCTGATGGTGCCCATTTATCAAAAGATAGAAGGTCTGGGGTCTTACAGGCTTGAAGATAAACAAGTGACCATCTGCCTGAGACACAACAAAAGCCCACATGGAAGAAACACATCAGCCTATGTGACCACATGGTATGGATAGAATCAGTTATCAGGCATCAAAGACCCAGAACAAAAAATCATGTCACTGTGAATGAGGGGAATTGTGGATGGAGACCCAAATCCCATCTGTAGGCAACTGGACATCCGCTTACAGAAGGGTCATGGGAAGGAGACAAGCCAGTCAGGATGCAATATAGCACCAATGAAATATACAACTTTCTTTTAGTTCTTTAATGCTTCCTTCCCCGCCCCCCACTATCATGACCCCAAATCTATCTTACAAATCTGGCTAGACCAAAGCATATACACAGATACAGATAAGAACTGGAAACACAGGCAGTCCAGGACAGATAAACCCCTCAGGATCTAAATTGAGAGCAGCCATACTAAGAGGGGAAGGAGAAGGTAGAGGGATGATACATAGATCACAATGATCTATGTATACCCCTCTCCCAGAGGGTATGAAGAACAGAAAAGTGGGTGAAGGGAGACATTGGTCAGTATAAGACATGAAAAAATAATAACAACTTATAAATTATCAATGGTTCATAAGGGAGAGAGGGGGAAAGAAGGAGAGGGAAAAAAATCACAATGATCTATGTATACCCCTCTCCCAGAGGGTATGAAGAACAGAAAAGTGGGTGAAGGGAGACATTGGTCAATATAAGACATGAAAAAATAATAACAACTTATAAATTATCAATGGTTCATAAGGGAGAGAGGGGGAAAGAAGGAGAGGGAAAAATGAGGAACTGATACCAAGGGCTCAAGTAGAAAGAAAATGTTTTGAAAATGATAAAGGCAACAAATGTACAAATGTGTTTGACACAATGAGTGGATGTAAGGATAGAGATAAGAGTTCTATGAGCCCCCAATAAAATGATTTATACATATATTCCCATTTATATGTGTGTGTATTCCCATTTGTTTAAGGAAGTGCCATACTGCTTTTCATAGTGACTGTACAATTCTACAATCCCACTAGGAGTGTATGAGAGTAGTATATCTACATTCTCCCCAGCGTTTTTTATTTTCTACTGGTTTGAATTTTGCTATCAATGTCAATGTGAGCAGGTATTTCATTGATGCTTTATTAAATTGCATTTCTTTAAAAAAAAAGTAGACTAAGACTTCATGATGAGCATGAAAGAAACATTGGGAACAAGCATTTCTCTCAGGATGATGGGATCCTAACATGTTCTCGACATTGTGCCACCTAAGATATTACTTAAAAACAAAAGCAATAAAACAAAAGGTCTCCTATTGAGCCTATCCTAACTCGTAGCCTGAGGTACATCTAACAAACAACTACTTCTGACTCATGAAGCTCTCACACGTGTCAGAGTAGAACTGGACTCCATAAGGTTTTCAATGGCTGATTGTTTTTTCAAAAGTACATCTTCCAAAGTACTTCTTCGTGGACTCAGATCTCCATTCCTTCCTTTAGCACCAAATGGATTAACCATTTGCATCACCTAGCTATACTTAACGCTAATTCTTTGTGGCCTTAAGTGGAGAAGGTTTCCTTGGTGCCATTGAACAGAAAAGGCTGAAGTCACTCAGCACTCGTTGGCTTTTTTTCTTTCTCTCCATTCTTCTGCTACAACTTTCTGTCAGTTTTATCTTCATGGCAAGTTTTATCTTCATGGCATGTCTACTCTTGTTTAACCACCAAGTCTCAGTACTGACTGGGATCTTGCACATAAGCAGAGGGACTATGAAGTGAGTGAAGTTTAACATCCAAGCATCTGAGATCGCTCACTTGCCCAGGTCTCTTCTAAGGCTCTGGTGTATTTGTAAGTTACCTCTGGGTGGATTCAAACCACCAAACTCTAGATTAGTTGTCAAGTGCTTAATTATTGTACCACATATTTGCATATGTAATCCTTTACACTGTGGCCCCCCGACAGGGCTTTATTGGGTCTCAAAGGTGGGGTTGTTAGAAAGTTTGTAGGGAGAGATGGGAGGTGGAATGAAATATATATATAATTTCCCACAAATTTTTTGAATCTTTCATATAAAAACAATCAAAACCCTTTTTAGACTACACTGTGAGATAGCCTGGCCTGGCCTAGAAAATTCCATTCTCCAAATCCCATCCCTCAGGCACTTTTGAGGGCCCCACCCTGACTTCTCTGTCTCCCCAAAGGTTTCTCATCAATAACAATTTAGTTCTGAGATCCAGGAGCTTTTCTTGACCAGAATCTGGAGTTGTGTAGAGAAGGGCTTTATGTCTGTGTCAACTTGCTTCTTGGCTGTTTTATTTTTTGCTAAAACTTGCTCGTTTAGTCACTTTTTCCACCTCACTGTGAACATAGCTTGCTTTTCTGCACATAACATAGTAGCAATAGAATTCTAATTTGAAGCAAAACCACAGCCCTACTTGAAAGTCTCAATGTAAAAGGAGGCAGCCGAATTCGTGGTCAGTCTGATGAGATCGATTCCTAAGCATTTAGACCAGAGGTTCTCAACCTATGGGTCTGACTCCTTTGGGGGGTTGAACGACCCTTTCACAGGGATCACCCTATTCATAACAGTAGCAAAATTACAGTTATAAAATACCAAATGGAATAACAAAAATAATTTTATGGTTGGGGGGTCACCACAACACGAGGAACTATATTATAGGGTCATGGCATTAGAAAGATTGAGATCCACTGATTTAGACTTTCTTTTGATATATTATATGTTAATCTGAATTAAACTCAGGGCTACTAGTCAACTTCAGTCTCATCTACAGGGATTATTCGTTAGTCCATTTTATTTGAGCTTATCTCCATATTATTTTGTGATTCAGGGAGGCCATTCTCATGACCTATCTCACAGAAACTGTTCTTCAAAAGAGCAAGCTCTCACCCACTTCAGGTCATTTTGACATCTTACCATCTTCAATAGGCTAATTCTTTTTTGCCCTTCATAATCCAGTTGTTGTTGAGTTAACCCTAATTCACAGTGATGCCTTGTGTGTCATGGCTGATTCTTTGTTTCACAGCCTTTCTTCTGAGGTCCATCTGGATGGACTCAAAACTCCACACTATGGAATCACAGTCCTCATTCTTTGCCTCACCCAGTGATTCCCATCCTCCTTAGTTCAGTAGGAAGTATTATCTTTTAACGAGGTCTTCCCTGAACCCCTCTAACTAAAGTAAGTCCTGCTTTTCCTACTGTTCTTCTATTGAAGCTCAGTTGGTTTCCTTAGCAGAGTAGGTAATGATATAGTTCTTTCCTTCTTATTATTCTCTTTCTCTTCTTTTCTTCTTCCTGTTGCCCTTCAAACCACACGTTCCATGAAAGCAAGAACTAGGTCCATCTTTCTTCCAGTTGTATTTGCAGCACAAAACACAGCACCTCCTCCAGCCTAAACAAAAAAACAAGATCACAGCCATGGAGTCCATTTCTACTCACAGTGACCTATAGACCGAGTAGAATTGCCTGTGGGCTTCTGTAACGTTTTGTGGGAATAGGAACTGCATCTCTTTCCTGCAGAGGGACTGGACATCTCTGACTTGCAGTGAGCAGTCCAATGTGTAAGCACTGCAGTCTCACTCCTGGTCCAGTCGGAAGGCTGACCCTCATCGCCACCAACAACAAACTAGGTCTTGTTGCCAGTCCTGGCTTTTCTCACAGTCCAGCTAAGAGAGGCATAGGATATTTTTCTCAGGTTCCGGCTAAGTGGACAGGGATGAGGGGATTTAGCTTTTATCCTGATCCATTACCTAGTTCAGGAGTTTCCCTTTGGCAGTTTTCTGGTGATCTGGTGGCATCTCCAAAGCCTCTATTTTCTTCCCCATCCAGACTTTCTGACAAGCTGGCTCTTGGTATGGGCATGAGACATCCTATGGGGCCGAATGATCTTACCAAGTTCCCTGTTCGAGCAACCCTTTGCACAAGGCAGTCGTCACCTGGAGAGGAGGCACTGTTGACATACTCCTGAAAGGAGCAGGCTGCGGGTGCCTGCTGTCAACACCAAGGACAACTGCTCTGCAACCAAGGGAGGCAGAGGATCTTCTTGTTCTGTGCAGGTGTTGTACAATAACTCAATGTGATGGAGGAGGCAGAGGATCTTCTTGTTCTGGGCAGATGTTGTACACAGCAGGGCTGACACAGAGTGGCCCGGATAGGACAAGGTGGAAGTTTCCAGCTGTAACTGTGGTTGGGAGTGGAAAGTCCCATCTTCCTCCCAGGTGTGGTGCAAGGTTTCTTGAGTTCATCCCCCAACCCCACACCCTCCTCTGTTACAGTTCAAGCCACTGTTTCTTTGTCATCACTTCAGAGGTTCACTGAAAGTCATTCAAAAGTTACAGTGGGCTCAAGACCAGGTTTCACTCAGCCCAAGAGCTCTGGGACTTTCCTCTGGAATTCTGTAAGCTGCTCAGACTTCTACTTGATACTGTCGGAGAGGCAGGGGTGCAGTGAGGGGAATCCCAGCTTGTTCCATTGGGAATTTACAACGCAGTCCAGTCTGGGTTAGTCTTGGCAAATTATTAGCTCCAAATATCTTGGTTCATGTGGATTTTCTTTTTTTTTAACCAAGCCTATAGAATAGAGACCTAAGTGAAAGCTGGCTCAAGAAGTCTTAGAAACTAGAACTCACATCTCAGACTAAAGGTGGGACAACGCAGGGTCCTCAAATGCCCTGGAAACCTCCGGGTCCCAAGTCTTCCATTGATTTTTATCAGCGCAGACATCTCAGAGACTTGTTCTTGTACTTACTTAATCCTATGCTGTGAGAAAAATTAAGTTCTATTAATGAGAGCCACTCTAGGAGTCCTGGTGGCTTAGTCATTACTCAGTGGACTGTAACCTTCAAGTCAGCAGTTCAAATCCACCAGCCACCTCTCAAGAGAAAGATGGGGCTTTCGGCTCATGTAAATAGTTATAGTCTCAGAAACTCACAGGGGAAATTCTGTCCTGTCCCAGAGGGTCACCGGGGTCTGCATTGACTCAATGGCAGCGAGTTTGGGTTTTTATATTGAAGGCCATTCTGAAAGTGTGCTGGGGATGCCAACAGTTGGCAATTTGGACTCATCACCCATTCTATGGGAGACGTGGTAGTCTGTTTCCATAAAGATGACAGGAGAAAAAATGTCCAGCAAAAGGTCACAGTGGATGAGGAATTTATTGCTCTGTCAGAGTTCTGGACTGAAACCAAGGGAGTTAGCTGACTTGTGAGAGCAGGTTTGTGAAGAAAATGATGGCAAAGCCGTTCCATCTTGACTTTCACCATTGTACAGTATGGTAGTCATATTTTAGAATTCCTTGACTGAGGAGATATGCAATGGCCAAAAGAGACTCTGCTTTTGAATGTGTTGGCATCTAATTAAATCAGGTGCAGACACACCTACACACGTTTTAAAAACATGATACTTAGTTCCAGAAGACATTGAACATTCAGTACAGGCAAGATTTAATGAATCTATGGGTGCCTCTTGCATTATGCCGACACTGTGCAGACATCTATAGCTCTAGCCATCAGTCTAAACTACAGTGTCAAAGCCTATGTGTTTCGATTTTATGTTGACAATCTTCACTATGACGTGTTCAGTGTGATCACTAAGTCAGTCAGTAGTTATTTCCTCAGCAATCAGAAACCAGGAGGACACCAAGGGAGATGAGCAGGAAGGAGGGATGACAAAAGCCATGTCCTCGATGCAGAAACTGGCTCAGCAGGCTGATGGTCAGAGGAGGACCCTCCTCAGTATAAACTCTCAGAGGAAAGGGAATGTCTTAGCTATCCAGTTCTAGTATTGCACAAATACCCAAAGTAGATGACTTTAAGGAACAGAAAATTCTATGCCCACGGTTCGGGAAACTCGGGTTCTGAATGCAGGACCCTAGTATAGAGAAAGGCTCTTTCTTTGTCACCTGGACTCAACTTCTGTTTTCCTTTCGTTCTTTGATTCCTTGGAGATCTTCATGTGATGCCTATCTCCATGCTTTCACGTTGTCCTCTCTTTTCTCTGAGTCTATACTGCTCTTTTTAACTCAGAAGCGCTTTGTTTCAGGCACATTCTACAATGGCAGGGTCATATTAACAGAACAAAAGAACCTCAGAATCATATAAAATTACACACACGGTCGAAGGATTAGGATATCAACATTTATTTTAGCGTGATACAAGTTAGTTTGTAACAGAGAAGAGAGGACTCGACATCGATTTCTGAAACCCAGCCAATGAAAAGCCTATGAATCACAGCAGTCTGCTCTTCAACCCACTGTGGAGATGGCCCAGCATCAAGCAGCAATTTATTTTGGTGTGCATGGGGTCATGATGAGTCAGGCACTACCTTGGTAGCAGGGGCCCACAAAATGACTAGAGAGGTAAGGGGGCTCCATGAGGCAGGGTATTAGGTTAATGAATGGAGTCTCATGGGGAGAGGCAGACGAGGGTACAGCAACCCTCTGAGTCTACTGACTCAGGAGACTCACTATTAGACCTGCCTGGAAGTGTTTGAATTAAATCTCAAAGCTACTACATCAGTGGTTTTCAACCATCCTAATGCCTCGACCCTCTAATACAGTTTCTCATGGAGTGGTGGCCCCCAACCGTAAAATTATCTTCATTGCTACTTAATAATTGTAATTTTGCTAGTTATGAATCATAATGTAAATATGTGATATGCAGGATGTATTTTCTTTTGTCTTGCATCACTGCCCTGATGGGAATAGGAAGCCCAGCCTTGCTCCTGGAGAGCTGCTGCTGGATTTGAACCGTCAACCCTGTGGGCCGCAGTCCCGCACACAACCACTGCGCCACCAGGGCTCAGCTGCAGGAATCATTTTCATTGTTACAAATGGAACTTATTTAGAGCATAGTGATTCATCACAAAAACAACATGCCATTATATATTGTGAAATAGTGATTTCTAATGAAGAATCAATGAAATTTTTTCTTGAAGCATGGTGTAGCATGGCCAACAATCTTCACATCAGGTACTGTTATGTGAGCATATCTGCATGTGGGCAGACCCGCCTGGAGATGGATAGAGTGGTGGTGTCTGGGTTCCTTAGGCCACCGACCCCTGTGAAAGGGTGGCTCAAACCCCAAAGGGGTCGCGACTCACAGGTTGAGAACCACCGTACTAGATGGTAGGTAAATTTGACTGAGAGGGCAGTTGGGGTGGATTCAGGACTTGAGACCCGAGAAGGAGAGTCAGCAGGGACACCCGTACATTCAGCAACAGGCAACGAGCAGAGGGTACGACAGGGCACCCCAGCCAAAAAACACTGCACACACTCCCCTAAGAGTCTGAGACTCAACGAAGCTTTGAAAAAGAGAAGGGGACAGGTGGGGGCGGCGGGGAGAACTGGTAACAAATGGAATACCTTTCTAGTTTCCCTCTTTTTTGCACTGCACATGCATAATTGCATTCAATGGGGGAAACATTAATACAGGGAGAGACATATTCAAAAGAAAAAAAAGGGGAAGGAAAATGAGAGTGAAACAGCTTTATGGGCAGAATCCTGTGGGCTCTATAGATTCAAATCCTTATTGCAATTCAGGAGCCAAATGCTTTTCCACACCGCCCCACACCTCAGACTAAAGCTGTTTCTCCAGACTGCAAGGCTGAGCCCAGAGGCAGCCCCCTCCCCAAACCCATCCAGAAACAGTTCCCCATCTTTTGTCCTTGCCTGGAAAACAGGATGATTAATGTAGATGGTGATGAGGCTTTAAAAGGTTTTACTGAGACCCAGGGATATCCTCTAGCTGCAAGTTTCTCCAAAATGCTTTTCACCAACCTCAAAGCACTCCCCATGAAACACACCCAGAGGAGCAAACCAAGAAAGGCCAGCACAATACATTGAGATAAGCAGTGTTCAGAATTAGCTGAACCGCTCTAGGAATGGCCCACAGTCAAAACAATGCATCTTGGCAGGGAGGGAATTCTGTCTTGAGACAAGCAATCTGGTAATAATTGAAAACTTGAGAAAGAAGAAAATGGCACAGCCCAAGATGAGAGCATCCGTGGGGCTGCTGGAGAGCATCGTCATGGTCACTTAGGTATTTGGCACATGCTGAAAACCCACCTGAGAAGGGGAGTTTCCTAGTAGGAGAGTGTTATGGTCAGTTCAGGAAGGAATTTATCAAGTGAAGCCTCAGTCTCTTGCCCTGTGCTATTCCAAATCCTCTGAAGTAGGAATGTTCCTTCCACTGGTGGATTTAATTGTAATTGTATATCCCTAAAGTATGTGTTAGGTTCCTTGCCTGTATAGCTATGGGTGAAATCTAGTCTAATATAATCAACTTCCATGTGACATGCAATCAGCTAGCTGAGGCTGTATACCAGTGTAGGGCAGATTCTAACCCAAATAACTTCTGAGTTCTATAAAGAGAACCATGGGCACAGAAAGATGCCTTGGGGGATCAGCTATAAACCACAGAACCAATGAATACTCAAGACTCCCTATAAGGAAGGTTGATACCCTGATTTGGACCTTAGCCTCCAGAACCATGAGAAGATAGATGTCTATTTTATCAAGTCATTCACTTAAGGTTAGTTGTGTTTCAGCAGCACTAGAAAATGAAGTCACCTACTGGGGCTGACATTTCTACATGGTCCATGCTGGAAGATGAGTACCCAATTCCATCTGGACCCCAACACAGGCAACCCTTTCACAGTTCAGATGGGGTAGTCCCCAAAGGAATGTAGGGAAAATTTTCACCACACCCAACAGCCTATTTTCTTTCCTGGCCAGGCTAAAGGAGGCCTGATTGGCCTTCTCCATTCTCTGCTCACTTCCCTACGTGAACAGAATTCAAATGGTAGAATGCCTCCCACAAATCACCAGGCTTTAAGAGATAATAATAAACATGGGGAGGCGAGGAGGCAGGGTGGTTCAGTGGTAGAATTCTCACTGCCCATACAGGAGATCTGGGTTCAGTTCTCAGCCAGTGGACCTCATGCCCAGCCACCATAGATCTGGCAGCGTGAGCTTGAATGTTCCTATGCGGTTGTCTCAGCAGAGCTTCCTGACTGAACACGAAGGACAAATAAAGGCCTGGTGATGGGCGTCTGAAAATCTGCCAGTGTGATCCCTGCAGGAATGACACAGAACCAGACATTTCATCTCATCACACATGGAGTGGTCATGAAGCAGAGGCCAAATAGAGGGCAGTTAAGCACAGGGAAAAGAATAGGCCTAAGATCCACCATTTATTCTCTACCACATGCTTTGCAAAGGAAATGTGGCTGTCTAATGGCCTCTGGTGTGCAAATTCATTTGGTTGTGTACCCAGACTAATCACTCTTCCCTCTTTACAAGCCTGATCAAGTCCCTCACCCATGAAGTAAGACCTGGAGATTACCCTCTTCCCTATCTGCAGCTCTAGGGACTGGTGGTCTAAATCATAAATTCCCAAACTTATTTTAGTTACCACCTCCTTTGAGGGGAAAAAATTATGCAGTCACCTCTGGATAGCTTAATGGTTTGGGACTATAAAGTGGAATCCAAGGTAACGTATGCTTACCTGATTTTGCAGCCTTCCTGGATCAAACTAATGTCCCCAGAGTTGGTATCATCCACTTTGGGAAACATTGGTCTAAATGAAACATAGTAAGCCCATTCTCTTTGCCAGTCACTAGTTCAGGAATACAAGCCTATGGCATTGAGTCAGTGCCGGTCACCTGATCTAATCTTGTCAAATCAGACTGAAGGAGGAGGGCTTTCAACCGATGCTTTCCTCTCTCTCCACTTGGATAAGAGCTGCTTGTTGCTGATAGCGGTCATCTCAGGGCCATGAGGTAAGCCAACACAGAGAAGTGTAACCTGCGCCCTACCTGGAAACCTGTTCTACTTCAGAACATCTGGATATTGAAGCAATAAATGTCCTTTTGATTTAACACAGATGGAGTCAAATGCTCCGCTACTTGTAGCCAAAAACATCCTATGAGATGTATTTAGAGCAACGTTCTTTTTTTTTTTTTTTTTTTTTAAGGCAGCAGACTAGCCCAGCTAGCTTTTCAGTTGTAGAACCTTAGGCAAATTCCTCAACCTCCTTTGTCTTTTCCTTCCTCATATTTAATTATTATAAACCATTCCCATCAAGTCAATTCTAACTCATAGTGACCTTTTATGGGATTCCCTAGTCTGTAAATCTTTACAGGAGCAGACAGCTTCGTCTTTCTCCCAAGAAGCACCTAGTGAGTTTGAACCATTGACCTTGAAGTCAGCAGCCCAATGTATATCTCACTGGGCCACCAAGGCATGTTCTATGTAATGTAAGATCACTTTACAGTCTAGAATCTATTTCATAAAGGTGGTGCTGTGATTCCTTTTGTTGTTAGGTCCATCAAGTAGATTACAACTTGTCGATGACGAGTGTAACATGATGCTTCTTAATACACAAGCATCACACTAAATGAAAAGTCGCTGAGATTAACTCAAAATAAAAGATTTCAAGCTTAAAGCAGAGTTGCTAAGGCAGTAAAAAAAAACTGGCTCTTGAAGATATGAAGCAACCTCCAATAAACAACAGACTTCAAGTCAATGCACACTGAAAATCAACGAGGCGAAAACCATGGGCCCCTGAGATTGAATGAGGTGAAAATAAATTAAGCACCAAGTCTTATGTTCCTTTTTATACTCAGCTAAATATAAACTATATTCCCAGTCACTCTGTTATGCCTCCTGGCTCTTATCTACCTAAAGAAGACAAGGAGAATGAGTCCCAATGTCTATTCATGTGAAAAGGACAGTGGAAAGCACTGGGATGATTGGAGAAAGAAGGCATGCTGTGTGGGCCAAGGGCTCTAAGAGTTAACCTTAGAGGGAGTTTTGCCTTTTACATTCTTGTGAATGCTCTGTTCATTTATTGTGTCCACTTATTGTCTCCCGTAATGGCCAAAGATTGTTTCAACGAAGAGTAGTTTTGCCCCAGTAAAGGGTTGTTGAAGAAGGCTTGTTGGCTCTGTCTGTTTCTAAGATTGGCTGCAGTAGAAGACCCATGAGCAGAAATTATTGGATGTAGACAATTTACATATAACAAAGGCATACAATACATCAAGGATTCAGAATGAAGCAGAACATTCAATGCCCCGCAGGCAGCAATGTCAGTGAAAGCTTAGTGAGCAGTGCCTTTGGTCCTTAACTAAATAAGAGAATGATTATTTACAGTATCTGGGATACCCCACAGTGAAAGTTATCCATCCGTTAGCGTGGTCCTGGGAGGAAAAGCTGTACAAATAGTTGTTTCATTGATGAGTACATTGGGTGAACAAACACCTAAGTGAATGAAGGTACTGTATGGGTAATGAACCCTGGGAGATTGAACAAAGAGAAGAGTACTTTGGGATAGTGTCTGGAAGGTATAATAAAAGAGAATTCAGTGTAGCAGGAAAATATGTTTATACTAGTGGTTCTCAGCATTGGTTGCATTTTAAGTTATCCAGAAAATTAAAAGCAAAACTAGCAAACAAGAAAAAACAAGCCTATGGCATTGAGTCTGTGGCGGCCACCTGATCTAATCTTGTCAAATCAGACTGAAGGAGGGGGGCTTTCAATTATACTTTCCTCTCTCTCCACTTGGATAAGAACTGCTTGTTGCTGCGAGCTGTCATCTCAGTGCCATGAGGTAAGCCATGCACACTTCTCCAATAAATTTGTATTCATGATGTCAATTTCATGATTGGGATGTAAGGGTGGAGTCAGCCTGTTAATCTGGAAATAGCCAATGATGCCTCCGTGTGGGCACAGCTATCTCCTGAGAATTCTGGGACGTCTCGCAGTATTTCCCAATGGGAGAAGAGAAACTCGATCAGTCTCTGAGAGAGAAACTACCGACAAGATGAGATGACAGTATGCTGATTGATCCTGATTCCTGGAGACTGGAGGAGCTGGAGGAGAGGCCACATGGGCTTGCCCTGATGGAGCCAGACCTCTGGGGCTGGAGAAGCCACGTGGAGACCCCTGCCAGCACTGAGATGTTTCTATCACCAATGGATACTGCTGATGGATCCTGAGCCCTGGAAACGAGGACCCATGGGGAGACCCCTGCCAGCACCAGGATGCCTCTACTCCAGCTGGATACACAAGACTCTGCACCCACTGGCCTGTGACTTCATGAGTTGGAAGGAGACTTTATAGACTAGTATCGGGCATATGGGCTAATATCGGACTTATGACCTTGGACTGGACTGGGTTGGGATGCTTTTTCAATGTTCTATTCTTCTTGCATATAAACCTTTCCCTTATTTCCATATGTGTGTCTATGAATTTGTTTCTCTAGTCTACTCGGACTGACACAATCACGTTGTGAAAGCATCACCACTATTCTTTTACCAACGTTTTCCTTCACTCCAAATGCATTCAGTTTCCACTGCCCTCCCTCACTCCCCTGATAAACGTGAAAATATTTTATACAAACAGATCATATGATAGGCATTTCATTGTGTCTAATTTATTTTAGTTATCATAATGCTCTCAAGAACTTCATTTTCTGATGATGGCAACATATGTACAAATGTGCTTGATACAATGGATGTATGGACTGTTATAAGAGCTGTAAGAACCCCCGATAAAAGAATTTTTAAGTAAAAGAACTTCATTTTCTCTTTACGACTGAGTAATAGTGCATCATATGTGTAGTCCACACTGTGTACAACCATTCTTCTGCTGATGAACCCTGAGGCCATTTTCACATTTCAGTTATAATAGTTTTGCTATGAACATTCCCAGAGTATTTTCTGTTTGAGTCCTTTCTTTCAAACACTGTGCGTATATACGTAGAATTTCAGAATCACATGGCAGTCCTAAGTCTAACTTTTTGAGGACTCAACAAACTGTTGATTAGAGTAACGACATTTTCATTTCTGCCAACTTTGGAAGAGGGTTCCACTTTCTCCAGGGAGAGTATTTTTATAACAGGAGCACATCTATACTTTTGTCTCGGCAGACCACTACTAGAAAGCCCTCCCAAAGTCCTCGCCTGCACAAGCTTGACAGCTCCCCACCTCAAGTGTAAAATTCTATAAAAATTAACAGCTTTCTTATACCTTCCCACATTTGTAACTCATCCTAATGACACCATTCTTCACAATTTGATAGATCCCGGGGAAATTCCAGGACTCCAGAAATAAAGCTTGAGGAGAACAATGCTTTTCAGAAAATCGAATTATGAGTACACACCAAAGTTGTCGTTCAAATATGCTGCAAAGAAAAAAATACAGAAACAGATCAATTTAAAGATTCCTCTCTTGGAAAAGACAGAATGGGTGAGGGGAGGGTCTAGAAAAGAAGATCTAGTGAAAGATCATTAGAGTTTTGATTGGCAATCAGCTGAGTGGATAGGAAGCTAATTTCCCAAGGGCAGACTCTCTTTAAGACCATTATAGTTCATTTAAAATTTGTTTAAGCATTTTTATCAAGAGCATTAATTCCTTCCCAGAAGGAAGTTAGCAAAAAAAAAAAAAACATGAAAAAAAAATTTTTTTAATTCAGACCAGCTCTGGGGCAATTCTCCTTATTGGGTTTATTTATTTATTTATTTATTTTTTAGGGCATCACTGCCCTGGTGGTGGGAGTAGGAGGCCCATCCTTTGCCCCTGTGGAGCTTGAATTGAACCTCCATCCCAGTGGGCCGCAGTCCCGCGCACAACCACCACACCACCGGGGCTCAGCCCGCAATTCTCCTTTTACAAAAGAACCTTACAACTCTCCAACAGAATACTCCTCTTGTAAAACCAAGTAATTGATATTATCACCATCTCATACTCAATATATGTTATGGCTGTGAACTTTGATCCTAACCCAAAGATTGGTGGCTCAGACTGCTCCTTGGGAGGAAGATGTGACAGTCCAGAAAGAGATCATAACTTAAGAAACTCTATGGGACAGTTCTACTCGGTTCTAGTAAGTCACCAGGAGTTGCAACTGACTCCAGGACAGCACAGTTGGTGCTTGATTTCCATACACAATCCTCAAGCCAGAAGAAAACGAGCAATGTCTATAGCTGTATACAGAAAAGTTATCTGATTTAAGATTCCTATGTTATTGTGTATTGGCAAGTACGTTATGGCTTGGAGAAAGCCCATCCTGTTGGATAAAGTCCATCCAGTTTCCTAGTTTGTAATATTTACAGGAATTAATCATAGGTCTTCCCCTCCACCCCCAGGAGCCTCTAATGGGTTCTAATTGATGGCTTTTCTGTTAGCAGTTGAATATTTAACAATTGTACTACCAGGATTCTAAGATCATTCAACACATCGAACTCATTGCTTAGTTGTGAAAACAGTTGATTGTTTAAAGAGCTTGTGTGGCGGTCATGTGGTTATGTGAATTTCACGATCGAGATGTAGGGGTGGAGTTAATCTGGGGATAGTCATTGAGTAGCCAATGAGGCCTCCGTGTGGGCATGGCTTTCTCCTGAGACTTCTGGGAAATCTCGCGATATTTTCCTTGTGAAGATGAGAAGCTATCTCCCTAGTTGCTGGGAGTTAGTCTCAGAGACGATGAATCACAGACAAGACAAGATGGCAGCACCCAAGGAGCTGAAGGAGCTGCAGGAGACACCAGATGGCTTTGCCCTGATGGAGCTGGACCTCTGAACCTGGAGAAACCGAGTGGAGATCCCTGCCGGTGAGGAGTTGTTTTTACCACCACTGGATGCTGTTGGTGGACTCTGAGCCCTGGAAGCGAGGAGCCATGAGGGGACCCCTGCCAGCACGGGGCCTCTGCACCCACTGGCCTGTGACTTCATGAGTCAGAAGGAGACATTATAGACTGGTATCGGGCATCTGATCTAATATTGGGCTTATGACTTTGTACTGGACTGGACTGGGCTGGGATGCTTTCTTAATGTCCTATTCCTCTTATATATAAACCTTACCCTTATATCCATATGCGAGTCTACGTATTTGCTTCTCTAGTTTACCCAGACTAACAGAGGCTCTTACGGCTCTTACAACAATCCATACATCAATTGAGCAAGCATATTTGTACGTGTTTCCATCATTATTTTCTAGACATTTACTTCCTATTGAGCTCTTGTTATCAGATCCTCTCTTTTCCTTCCCTCTCCACCCCCACCCTTGTGACCCCTTGATAAATGATTTATTATTATTTTCATTTCTTTCACCAACTGCTGTCTCCCTTCCCCGTGGTTTCTGTTCTTCATCCCCCTGAAGGAGCGGGGTGTGTGGCTATGTGTCTATCAGATCATCACAATCGGCTCTCCCTTCCTCCCCTCCACTCCTCACCCTTCCCCTACCCTTCTGGCATCGCTGTTCCTGGATTCCATGTGTGTCATGTCATGGACTCTTATCTCTTAGCTGTGCCTGTGTATGTGCTCCAGTCTGGCCCGCAGTGAAAGGCGGTACTGGGGTCAATATAGGGGAGAGGGAAGGACGGTGGTGGTGAGGAAGCCTCGAGGAACTAGAGGAGTATTTTGTTTCATCAGTGCGCTGATGCACCAAATCATTGAAATTTTAGAGCAAAATAAAAATACCTACTCTGGCTATGTAAAAATTCTAGATGGCTCCCACTTCATTGTCTTCCTGAAAAGTTCATTCAAGGAAGTGCTCTAGCAGAAGAAAAATTACATTGCAACAAAAATTTCTAGCAAGAGGAAAGTAAACTGACAAGTAGTTTAAGTAATTTATTAAGAAACATTGAGTTAGATAAGTGAGACAACATTATGTAAAGCAAATGGAAAGGAACAGCAACACCACACTCTCCTTTAGCTTCTGTGCCATCCGTTCCTTCTCTGTCGTCTTGCAGTATGGCAAGAGGAAAGACATGGATAGTGACTCATGCATCTACTTCTTGGTGTAGTAAACTTTTTTTCTTAACATATTGATCTTAACTTTTATCAAAACTCCTTGTCCCTCACGTAGCACCAAAGTTTGAGATGTTCTTAATTCACTCTTAAACATGGCACTCCTTAAGAAGAACTCTCCTAAGAAATCAGATGAGCCCAGCTATCAGAAAGAAGAGCATTTGGGATCTTAAAGGCTTGTCTTACAAGAACACATCTTAATTAAACTTCAGCTAAATCCTCATGAAAGAACCACCCCCGCCCCCGATCTGTATGGTCCAAGGATTGTAAGAAATAAAACCCAAAGCCAGAGGAAGGAGCTGTATTACAGCTTAACTTCTGAGCTCTTTATTTTCGGGAAGCTAGCTCAGCAGTTCAAAACCACCAGCCACTCCTTGTGAAAAAGACAGGATTTTTTACTCCTGTAAAGTTATGGTCTCGGGCTGAGTCCCGGTGGCGCAGTGGTTGTGTGCAGGACTGCGGCCCACAGGGTTGGCAGTTCAAATCCTGCAGCAGCTTTCCGGGAACAAGGCTGGGCCTCCTACTCCCACGAGGGGGCAGTGATGCCCACACACAAAAAAAAAAAACAAAAAAGTTACAGTCTCAGCAACTCGGAGTGGCAGTTCTAACCTGCTATACAGGGTCTCTACGAATCAGAATCAATGGAAGGGAGTTTGGAAGTTTGGGATGAATGATAGTGGAGTCCCAAATCTATTTCCAGGTTATTTTCATAAATTAAGCCTCCAGAGAATCTCCTCTGACCATTACTAGACTAATGTAATCCCATGAGCTATGTTCTTAAAATCTCTGTCTCACTCACTATATAATATTTATATCATATATATGTATATGATATATAGCTTCACTTTCTTCTGTAGAGAACATGTCTGACTTTTAATTTAAAGGTTGGGAATTTTCAAGTGCACTCAGACTTTCCTTGGAAGAAAAGCCTGTGTGTTAGCCCATGTAGACTAGACAAACAAACCCATACGAACTCATTTGTGTATGAGAGAGTTTTATATAAAGGGTAATTGTGCTTTAAGAAAGCATCCAAACCCAGTCCAGTCCAAGCCCATAGTCTGATATTAGCCCATATGTCTGATACCAACCTATAGAGTCCTTTTCAGACTCGTGAAGCACGTGCAATGACAATGAATGCAGGAAGAGCACAGGCCCGTGGGTGCACAGTCAGTGGCAGTAGAAGCATCTCAGCGCTGTCAGGGGTCTCCATTGAGCTCCTCCAGTTCCTAGGGCTGCATTAGGGTAGGTCCATGTGGCTTCTCCTCAGGGGTGTCTTGCGGAAAGTGAGCAGTGAGAGAAAGTGTCTCCTGCCTCCAAAAAGAAAAATCCAGGAACTCCCAGAATCCTTAGGGGAAGGCCGTGGCCATATAGAGGTCTCATTGGTTATATCCTGATTGACTGCTTAGACTCCACCCCTACACTCTTAATCCTCAAATTGACACCAGACTATCTAGCTACCACAGCCTAGTAACCTACTTCCAAAAAACAGCAGCCACTGAAAACTCTATAAAGAATAGTTCTATTTAGACACACATGGAGAGGCCGTGAGCTGGCGTCAAATAGATGGAAACTGTTTATAAATATGAATTGTTCAACAGCAAATTCAATCGTCTCTTCTGGCATATGTTGCATTTATTTTTGCTTGTTTCGTTTTCTTCTGTCTTTTTATCGTTTTATTGAAGGCTCTTACAGCTCTTTTAACAATCTGTGCATACATCTATTATGTCAAGCACATGGGTACCTATGTTGTCATCATCATTTCCGAAACATTTTCTTTCTACTTGAGCCCTTGGTATTAGCTGCTCATTTTTTTTGTGGGTTTTTTTTGCCCTCTCTTTTTAAAACGATTGTACTTGGATCCACAACCAATGCTTATGGAAGCTATCAAGAAAACTCACAGCGATCTAGTCAACAGGCTGGCCCCTTGCTCACGGAAGCATCTGTCAAGAAATCAATGACATTGGGTAAATCTGCCACAAAAGACCTCATGGAAGTATCACCAAGGAAAAAAATGTCACATCGAGGACTAAAGTGTGCCTGCCCAAGCTACTATGTTTACACTCGTATACTTGAGAGTGGACAACAAATAAGACTAAAGAAGACTTGACGCATTTGAATTATGGTGCTTGTAAAGAATATTTAAAGTACCATGAGTCACTATAAGAACAAACAAATCTGTCTTGCAGAGGCACAGTCAGAATGTCCCTTAGAAGGGAGGCTGGAGAGGCTTCACCTCATACCTTTGGGGCACACTATCAAGAGGGATCAGTTCTTGGAGAAGGACATGATGCTTGGTAAAATACCGTCAACGAAGGAGAAGTTCCTTAAGGAGATGGATTGGCAGCGGCTGCAAGAATGGGCTCAAGCCTAACAATTGTGAGGCTGGTATCCCACTGGGCAGCGTTTTGCTCTGTTGTTCATTGGGTTACTAGAGTGAGAACCAACTTGAGAGCACTGGACAACTGCAAAATAAGAAGCCTTTTGCACAGTGTTTTAAGAGCTTGCAGGCTAACCTCAAGTCAGGGCTTGGAACCCAACAGTCACTCTGCTAGAGAAAAATGTGGCAGTCTGCCTCTGTAGAGATACAAACAAAAAAGACACATCCCCCTGTCATCGGGTTGATTCTGACGCACGTCAACCCTGGGGACGGAGTGGGTAACACATTGGGTGGCTAACCACCAGGTCAGTAATCAAAACCACCAGGCATTCTTTGGGAGGAAGGTAAGGCTTTCTACGGCAGTAAAGAGTTACAGTCCTGGAAGCCTACACAGGCAGTCCTACTTTGTCCTATAGGGTCACTATGAGTCCGTAAACATTATAGCCTTGGAAACTGAAGCAAAATGGCAGGGCAGTCTACCCTATAGGGTTGTGGTGAGAATCCCCAAACACAGTTAAGTTCAGCTTCTCCAAAAAAGCCACCCATAAAGAGTTCAAAGGGTAAAATGACACTGACACAATAAAAGTCATGCTTGCTTGCTTTATTCCTTTTTTGAGAAAATAAATAGAACTAACAGCTGATTATCTTTCTTCTGGAGGCCATTAATAAGGAAGGATATGGTAAGTGAATCTAAAGATAGCTTATTTACCTATATATTCAGAAATCATAACATTTGAGATCAAAGAGGGAGCGGGACATCCAGGCTCTGGACAGTTTAGGTCGGGGGCACACAATGAAGGCGTGAATTCATGAGGTGATACTGAGAAGGGCAAGAAGATTTATGTTCAGAAAGGTCCCCAGTGCCACACTGGGGAAAGGCAGGGACCAACACAAGACTGGGACAAGTTGTTTCTTTGGGCAGAAGACCCATCAAGGCCCTGGGTGCACTTATACAGATGACAATAAGAGCACAGATATCATCTGGGAAGAGGGTTCGCTGATGGAGTATTTGGAGAATCCCAAGAAGCACGTCTCTGGATGTGCTTTGCTGGCATTAAGAAGAAGGGAGAAAAGGCAGATTTGATAGATTAACTCAAGAAAGTTACTAATGAGTAGTAGTTGGCCACTGCCTTCCTTATTATAAAATAAGATTGTCTTGTGACTTTTAGGAGACATATGTAAATTGATCTCATACACCAGAAATCTGATGATGTATGACTGAATAAGAATATTTTGTTTAGACATTCTTAATTTAAAGGTAGGCCGTGGTTAAACGACTCTGATAAAACTTTTAAATTTTTGATCGAAATTTCTGTGCAGCAAGTGTTATCACTGCTTTTCCCTAAAGTGTGATAGGACTTTTGAGCTAGGTCGGATTGGTAAGGCTGAATTTTTCACCAAGATGGTGAATGCCATCTTATAACCTACAGATTGATTTTATATTTACATATCTGATTATATGAATCTTGGGAAGTCTCTACCCAGAACAAAGCAAGATGCACCTATTTCAATTTATATTCATGAGCCTGTTTAAATGGGTTGAAGATAAGGAAGCAATGGCCACTTTATCTTTTTGCTCTTAGATGTGTTAATCTAACTAAAATTTTCTGTCTAAAATATAGTCTCTTAATTAACAAAAAGTCTTTCAGTCTTTCAGTGTGATGTGTGTATGATATCTGAGCCCATAGTCAGTGCAAATACAGCGCTGGGCACTTAATCTATGTACATTTTTGAACTGTGCCTGTTCATCAAACCCTCTCAAAGTCTGTGAAGGTGGAACTGAGGTACAGTAATGGTAAGTATCTTGTCCAGGGTTATTCTATAGATCCAAGGTTAGAGGTGGAGTATTGGATTCATAGTGAACAGGAAGCTATACTTGAGTGATCCAACTACTCAGAGACCCGGAAAAGCTATCACTGAGCTTAAAATGCATGCATACTCACTGAATGCCTCAGAACCTTGAAGCCCTCCTGAAATTGGAATCTAATCAACAGCTTTGTACATATTATGTTCCGAGCACAAAGTCATAGTTTTATCAGTATTATCCCCATCTCAACTGATCAGCCCTCCAAACCTGTGAAGCCTTTCCCACCTTTGTTCTCCAGGTTCCTTTTGTGTAATGCTCTTTCTTTCTTAAAAAAAAAAAATACTGTTATTGGGGACTCTCACATCTCTTATCACAATCCATACATTCCTCCATTATGTCAAGCACATTTGCATATACGCTGCCATCATCATTTTCAAAGCATTCTCTTCCCACTTGAGCCCCTGATATCAGCTCCCCATTTCTTCCCCTACTTCCCCAGCCCAACATCCCTCACAAATTCTTGATAAGCTATAGATTATTTTTTCTATATCTTACCTCATCCTCCATTGCCCGTTGTGACTTTTCCATTGTTCATCTCCCTGGGAGAGATAAATTGATCCTTGTGATCAGTTCCCACTTTCTCCCCCCATCCTCCCCTAATCCCCCGGTGTCTTTTTTCTCATTGTTGGCCCTGGGGCAGGGGGGTAAGGGAGAGTGTTCTTTATCCTGGATTCCCTGTGTTGTGTTGCAGACTCTTGTCTGTAGCAGTGTGCCTGTTCTCGTCTAATCTGATTTGTAAGGTTGTAGTGAGGTCATGATAGTGAGGTGAAGGAAGCACCAAAGAATTAAGAGGAAAGTTGTGTGCTTCATTCGTGCTATGCTGCACCTTGATTGGCTCATCTCTTCCCTGTGACCCCTCCTGTGAGGGGATGTCCAATTGTCTACAGATGGACATTGAGTCTCCACTCCCTACCATCCCCCACATTCACCTTGGGTATAGTTTTATTTGGGGGCTACTATAACTGATACATGATCCCATTGAGTGCTTCTTCCATGAGTGTTTTATTGCTTCTGAGCTAAATAGCCACTTGTTTATCTTCAAGCCTTTAAGACCCCAGATGTTATATCTTTTCATAGCTGGGTTCCATCAGCTTTCTTCACAACATTTGCTTATACACTTAGTTTGTCTTCAGCGATCATGTTGGAAAGGTGAACCTCACAGAATGGTGGACTGTTAGGACAACGTGTTCTTGGGTTAAGGGAGTCGAGGCTCAATGTCCATCTGCAACCTTAATTCTTAACATATAGATATGAGTATATAGTTCTATCCCCTCTCATTACATATATGTTTACATATGTACGTGTCTATATTTAGGCCTCTATACATGTCCTTTGTCTCTTGGTTCTTTCTTCTATTTCCTCTTCTTTTAACCGACTTTATTTTCTTTTGACTTCCCTCTTGTCCCATCCTCATGCTCAGCCTTCATTCAGGTTTAGTAACTCCTCCCTGTGACAGGCCCTTGATTGAGCCATACTACACATCCTACAACCTTCCTCCTATTGATTTTCACTTGTTCCCTTATCCCTGGGTCGGTCCCCACCCCCCTTCCTTTCTCCACCTCCCCTTCTCCCCTGCCCCCTCCACTGAACCATTGATCCCATTCTTTTCATCTCCAAATTATTTATCCCCCCTATCTTTTCTATATAGATATGCAGATACATTAAGAAGTAAAAAAAAAACCAGGAAAAGCCAAATAAAACAACGAAGGAGGTCAAAACCAACGAAACAGTAACACCATCAAAAAGCAAATATAAAATAGCAATAAGAAGAAGAAAGTCACTGACAAAAATGGAAAAGCCTATAAATAATTCAAGGTCTGTTTGTTGGCCTTCACGAGTGTTTTCCAGTCAAGTGAGATGGGGTGGTCAGACTCTGTCGCTAAAGTCTGTTTTGGGTATTCCCGGAGATTTCATCACTCTGCTTCCCCTGTTGCTTGGCTGCAGGCCCTCAGTGCCTCGCCCCATGCACTTATTCCTGCACTGTGTCTCCAGTGCTGTCCCTGCAGCACCTTGGTTCAGAATGAGATGCTGTAGCTCATGGTGGGACCAGTGTGACAGTCCTCCCTGTGCGTTGTCTGCACTGAGCAGGAACATCGTCCTTGGAACTTGGTGGGTCAGGACGTCCTCTCTTCCCTCTCCATCCCTTTGCATGTGTGCTCTCCCCAAGCTGTAGCCCCAGGGCTGTCTCTGAAGTGCATTTTCGGAGGACAGTGTTCACAGGAGTTGGGGCCAGCCCCACAGACCTCTCTCTGCAGATCCCTGGTACATGTTGGTATGTTATTTTCACAACCTGGCACATAAAGTTGAAGCCTGGTCTCTCCCCCTCTCCTGTGGAGATATAAACCATACCCTCCCCTAAGGTGGATTGGTGCCCTGCTGCTTCCCTACCCATGTCTGTTTATTTTTCTCTGTCTTTCCCCCTTCTAGTTCATTGGCTGGTGACTATTTCCCTGGATTGGGTTTGGCCCCTGCCACAGTTCCTGGACCTCACCCCAGGAATGTATGCATATTAATAGCTTTTCCCCTATGCCCCATTTTTGTTTTTGTTTTTTTTTGAGTTTACCTCAGTGGACTCATGTTGTACTTGCCCTTTTGTGCTTGACTTACTTCACTTAGCATGAATTCCTCCAGTTCTTCCCATGCACCAATGTGCTGCGTGTGTTCATCGCTGCATTTGAGGGATGTGTAGTACTCCACTGTATGCATATACCAGCTTTTTGATCCATTCGTCTGCTGATGGAAATTTGGGTTGTTTCCAACTCCATGCAATCGTGAACTGTGCCGCGATGAACATTGGGGCACAGATGTCTGGCCGTGGTTTGTTTCTTGCATGCACAAATCCAAGCCTTTGAAACAGGAAACTGATAAAGGCTAGAAGGCATGCACAAATTCAGTCCCTTGAGCCAGAAGCAGGTCCTTGGGAGGTCCCCAATGTAGGCCAGGTGGACTTAATTCAGCCAGTGGGGTCAACCAGTACCATTGACCACACCTCCCATCAGAGGGTTCTGAAAATCCAGAAGTTTTGAGACCACCATGCTCTTTTCCAGCTGCTCCTCTCAGTGCTGCCATTTCTTTCTGGCCTCAGGTTGCCATATGTGGGTGTGAAGTGCCCCCCAGGGTGCCTGTGTAAAGCGTGAAACCGTTTCTGCCCTTTATAAAAACTCACTTGGATCGCAAACCAGGCTTGTGAAGCCAAGGACTGAGGTATTTCTCACCCAAGAAACTTCACAGGATCACCATAAGTGGGAATCAATTTGATGGTCATGGGTTTGAGATTCCACAAAATTGAATTCAGTCCCTGGCTCTACTAGAGAACAGATTTCTATAACTGCAAGCCTTAAGTGATGACTTCATGGCTTCTGCTTTAATTTGGCTGGAGTTGTGATAGGACATGTTTTCCTGCTAGTCAGAAACTCTGGTTTTAGCAGAAGTATTCTCTCCTTATTAGCCTGGAACAGAGATGTGTGGTAAGGAAGAACAGGTGGGAGGAATATGGTCAGGTCCTGAGACTACAAAAGTTGCATCTCCACTCATCAACAATTTATACTCAGTCCCTTCTGGACATACACTCTCTACTGTCCACTGTTTACAATCACCTGTGCTTCCAAAAAGGAAAATGTGTCTAGTCGCATAATGGTTAAGTGCCTGACTGCTAATCAAATGGTCAGGGATTCAAACTCACCAGTGGCACCACAAGAAAAAACAACTTGGCCATCTTTTCCTGTAAAGATTATAATTGATGGGCTGAGCCCCGGTGGCGTAGTGGTTGTGCGCGGGACTGCGGCCCACTGGGATGGAGGTTCAATTCCAGCAGTGGGGCTGGGCCTCCTACTCCCACCACCGGAGAGCAGTGATGCCAAAAAAAAAAAAAAGATTATAACTGAGGAAACTATATTAGGACATGTCTATGCTGTCACATGAATTTTAATAAAGATTCTTTCTGACATAGATACACATAAAATGGTCATACATAGCTATCATAGTCTGATTGACCTGATATATATATATATATATATATATATATAATCAGTCTTTACACCAAGAGATCTATCACAGCTCTCAACTTGCCATCCAACTTGACAAACTGAATTTGTTATTATCTGCAAGGAGTGGAAATAACAGGACTCCAGTTTTGTTTCTTAAAAGAAAAGAGAACAAAACAAAAAAAAAAGGTTTTCTTGAATTTCCGGGGATGACTAGGCAAGCAAACAGTCATGCAAGCTAAAACTGAAAGCTCATTTTGGATAAACAGTGTCTTGCCCTTGTTCAGTTTTCTTTCTTTTTGAATTTTATTTTATATCTTTTTAGAAAAATAACAAAGAATTTTACACCACAGGCAAATCAAACCAGTCTTTTAACTTAAATAACGTTCCACAGTTAAAGCAACTTCTCTCTATATACATATATTCAAAGCAATTCGACCTTTTAAAAATGCACAGTACAGCCTAGAAAAATATTTGCTTAATATGTTGTTACATATAGGTTCTATTGCTATGATATTTCCCCCTTAAGGATGCAAAGGAGTCCCCTTTCAAAAACAGATCAATCTATTCATCAGTTTAGAATACACTTTTCCATGGGCTGGGCACCGGTGGCATAGTGGTTGAGTGTGGGACTGTGGCCCATGGGCTTAGCAGTTCAAATCCAGCAGCAGCTCTCCAGGAGCAAGGCTGGGTAGCTTCCACAACCACCCCAGGGCAGTGATGCCCTACCCCCCCCCCCAAAAAAAAAAGAATACACCTTTCCTGTAATTTTTACAATGTAGCAATCTATTAAAGCTCAATTTAAATGCAGGGATGGTGCAACTAAAAATATCCAGGTGATCTTTCATAACCTTAAACAGCTAAGATGCATCAATATTTCTCTTCATTCTTGTTGGCAAATAAACCTTTTAAACACTTGATACACAGTATAAGTTAATCTATAAAACAGAGTTCAAAGGCATTTTTTTTAAAAAGAGCTGCACATAAGACCTTAGCACATGATCAATATTGCTGATGTGAAAGGGTCACTGGAGAATAACAAAAAATACCATGGATTGTTACACTTCGTTGCAAAGTGGAAAGGAACAAAGTGCACATAAATAGTCTTAAATGCAGTTTTTTCAGTCACAGTCAGTGTTTATTTCACTCTCTCCAAAACTCTGAGCATTTTCATAGGGTTAAAGTCCAGAAACACCCCCTCTCTCCTCCCTTCCCCCGAAAAATACAAGTCTGTCATAGTCATGTCTCTCCTTTTTGTTATTTCATCTTTTTATCTTGTAAATAAGTTTACATTTGAAGTTTTCTTCTGGTTCAGAATCAAGATGTAGCTACAAGTGCTCTGATTTGTGGGACTGAATATTCTGTCCATCAAGCCTACTTCCTTGCCCCCAACTGCAGCCATCCCTCTCCCTCAGCATGAGCCAAATTCTGAAGTATTAGTAGAATTAGTACTTTGCCATTCTAAACTCTCCATGCTTTAATAACCAAACCACTTATTACTTTTGTGCCCCCATAAAGGAAGCCTTTTCTTCCTCCCGTCTAAGTTGCCAATGAACTTGTCATTTTACTGGGACAAAAAAAAAGAACCCATACTCCATCCCTACTGCACCTCCCTCACCCCTCCCACTCCACCCCAAAGACCGGTTCTAGGGATGACGAGGCTAAAAGTCCCACTTGTCTCTGCTCCTTCTCCTCCCTCTGGCTTTGTTGAGGCTGTGAGTCTTAAAGGGTCACTGGGGGACACAAGCTAAAGGGAATTTGACACTCAGAGGATCTCCTGGAATGCAACAGGAGTCAGGAGCCACCAAGTTATCTCTCTTCATACCATCCACAATCATTTAAATTCTTGAACTGAGAAACTTGTTTCTTGACCTAAACCCCCCTCCTCCCTCCCCAGGGCAATATTTTGTCCCAAAGTTCTGAATGACCAAAGGTTACACGGACAGAGACACAAAGTAATTTGAACTCAAGTGACTCTGGGGTAAAGAATGTACTTTACCCAAAGAATGTAGTCCTTGGATCCTGAGAGATAACCTCGAAAACCTTGGAATCCCCTCCCCACCCCTCCACCCCCACCACCCAGAGAATGAAGCCTCCAGGCCACGGGTTCTTTGGCTGGGGACTGGTCCTGAAAGAAAAACCCACCCTGTGATAGGGGGAGAAATACAGGACTCTTTAGGGGAGAAGTACAATCTATCATGCCCATATAGTAAACTCCCTGCCACCTCGTCAATTCTGACCTGCAGCAACCATTAATAGGGCTTCTGAGACCAAAAAGCTTTACTGTATCAGACAATCTCAGTTTTCTTCCTCTACATGGCTCCAAAAGAAAAATGAAAAAACAACCAAACTTATTGTCATCCTGTCAATTCTGATTCACAGTGACCCTCTAGGCCGGCGTAGAACTCGCCCTGTGGGTTTCTGAGACTGTTGGTCTTTGCTGGTGTAGAATGCCGTTTCCTTCTCCCTCTAAGTGGCTGATGGCTTTGACTTGCTCGTGGATAACAGTCCTGTAATGAGGCCCCACTAAAGGTTCGGGACAAGGAAGCTTCATGGGCTCCCTGGCTGAGGACAGACATCATGCACACAGGAGGGGAGTGAGGGACTCTGTGAGGCACGGAGGCGCCTCCTGGAGCTCCCAGACCTCCCCTTCCACATTTTTTTTGATATCTTTTTTTTCTATCATAAACTGTATCATAAGGATAACACATTCCTTGAGTTCTGTGAGTCATTCTAACAAAAGTCTCAAACCAAGGGAACAGTAGGAGGCAGTAATTCAGAAAGAAGAGGAGCCTGAGGACTCCCCCATTTGCTGGAAACTAAACTCTTGGGCAGATTCCGCAGTCTGTCTGGTGGATTAGGTCATTCCAATGATGGAATCTGACCCAGTTCCAGGTGGTCAGAGTCGAAGGAGAAAATGCTTAAGTACGTGATGTGTATGTACAGTTGAATGGGAACTGAATTGAATAGACTGAATTGCACCTGATGTGCTTCCTTCCGATGACCAGTGTTCAAATGCAATATGTGAGTAGGTGTCAAAGCCACCAGTCGCTCTGCGTGAGAAAGACGGGGAGTTCTACTTCAATAGCTACTTCCAGTAAAAACTATAGTTCAGGATATTAAAAAAACGAGAAAAAATATCTTTTTTGGGGGGTCAGGGGCATCACTGTTCTCCGGTGGTGAGAGTAGGAGGCCCAGCCCCACTGCTGGAATTGAACCTCCATCCCAGTGGGCTGCAGTCCCGAGTACAACCACTACGCCACCAGGGCTCAGCCCGAAAAAAATATCTTTATGGAAACATTCCAGTGAGTAAATATATAGTTGGAAAAAAAAGTTAGGGTATTAGTACTTTACAAATTCATAAGTAAATTCTGGATCTGGGAAAGAATTACTAGGAGTGGCTAATATTACAAAAGTGGACAATAGGACATCATGCATCTCTTTATGAAAGTCTAGGGCACCATCTGTAACAAACACAGTCTTGTCAGAAAGACAAACTGAGTCAAATTGAGCTTTTGATCCAACCACCTCCCGACAGAGACTGAAGGAACCGGTTTTCAAGGAAATGGGAATGTAATCATTCATATCCAGAAGGCAAGAAATTTTATAAGACATTAGGTTTCCGTGTTTTCCGTGAATAAGCTATCAATGAAAATAAATAAATGGAAAAAGGACCTGTAGTGGGCCTCCAAGCGGGTTCTACTTCATAGGGATCCTATTGGACAGAAAAGAACCGTGCCGTGGGATTTCCTAGACGATAATCTTCAAGAAAGAAGACCGCCAAATTCTTCCTCTTCCTCGAAGGGTGCGTCGGGCCACTATTGACTTTTCATTCAGCAGCCCTGTGCTTCCCCAGTTCCACCCCAGGGACCTTGGAAAGGGAGATTAGCCTATAAAATACATGTAAAATGTTCTTACACTTGCACCTGCTTGGATCCTGATTAAAACAACTCAACAACATAAAAATGCAAATAAAACATGTAGTAGGACACCACCAACAACAACAACCTCTCCCCCCTCCCCTCCCAAAAAAAAAAAAAAAAGAGTTACAGTCTCAGACACTCACAGGGGCAATTCTACCTCGTCTTGTAGGGTCACTATGTATGCGTCAGCGTCAACTGGATGGAAGTGAGAGGAGGAGAGTCGGAAATGTTAATTAGCCCCCACAGAAGTCCTGGTGGGGAAAGCCCTGTGCTGCTAACCTGAAAAGTTTACAGTTCGAACCCACGGGTCAGGCAGTGGAAACCCGATGGGTCAGTTCTGGTCTGCATCGAGGCTCGCTGTGAGCGCAGAAACCCCCACCATCATATTGGGGCGGGGTTTCCTCTTTTTTCCTGCTAACAGTGAACAGTGTGTGACAGCACAGTGACGGATCTTCCCCATGGCAGTCCTCTTATCTGTAAAATGACAGTATCTGTGTACCAAGTGCTTTCCTTCTCAGATGAATCACTCAAAGGCCTGCTCGCCCCAGGGAGAAGACTGGAGCCACTCTGTCCTGTCGACCCGGTCTGGGAAGACCCACAGGCACTCTTGGCATTTTCTCCTTCTACCTTTTTCAGCTTCGGCCTCTCCACAACATGCCGCTGTTTACCGGGCATGTCCTTGTAGCTGACAAACACCGTTTGTGAGTGCGTAGAACGAAACAAGAAATTCGCCCATGGCTTCCCTCCCACCCGATCCTGAGGAAGGCGCTGGTGAACGATGCTGTGGAGGCCGGGGGCCCCTGCATGGGGAAGGCCTTGTCCGCGGGCTCCTCAGCCCCTGGCGGGTCGGGCCTGGTGTCTACTGCTGCCTTTGAGCAGGGGTTGTTTGCGCCCTGCCCTGCACCACGGAGATCTTCAAAGGAATGAGAAGAATGAGCAGAGGTTACAGCAGTGCATTATCAGCCAGCCCTCTGCTGCCTTTCACCACTACAGTTTATAATCCCCTCTTTGTGCTCGCAGCAGGCACCGAGTCGTTTATAATTTCTCGCCCTTTTCCAAGTGCAAAAGAGGCTCAGCAGACCAGCCTGGCTTCTGAAGCCCAGGATGGCGCCCGCGGGGCGGTGTGGGAGGAGGTAGACTCTGCAGGGTCGTCGTGGCCAGGGCGAGTCTCCTGGAACTCATGCAGGCTGGTTCCTGCTGCCCACACGGCTGCGGAAGACAGGCCTTCAGATGAAAAGAGGGCAGGATGCTGAGCTGGAAGTCCCCAGACTGCCGCTCCTGGCTGACCCTCGAAAGGAAGGACACTCTTGGCGAAAGTGACTTTGTTTCAATTAAAAAAAAAAAAATTAGAACCCCTTTAGGTCCCAGGGGAATGGATTTGTTTTAACTCTGCTTTTCCGATTCACTGAATGCTCAGGAAGCTAGGTATCGGTCCATGTGTAGAGGTATGGGGTAGATTGGAGGCCGGGGAACAGTTTTCTGCTGGTCAAGAGTTGTCCTCTATAACACTAGAGAGTAAAACGTGGCTAAAACTCTGGTCCAAGCCCGTGAGCTCAAGTGCACTCTGCTAACAGAAAGGCTGTCTGGTTTGCGCTTCCCTGGAGAAAATCAAAAACTCCCTACCATATCCATTCTGACTCATCCACAACTTTCACTCCTAGAACTGTCCCTGTGGGTTTCATAGACCGTAAAGGAGTAGAAAGTTTCATCTTTCGACAGCAAAGCAGTCTACTCCTTTAAAGCTACATTAAAGGAGTAGAAAGCTTCTTCTTTTGACAACAGCCGGGTTGGTGGTTTCCAACTGCTGACTTTGTGGTTAGCAACCCAACATGAAGCCTGGCTGGCCACCTGTGGTCCAGTCCACTGCCAACAGTTCTAAGACTTAAACTGCTCTTTTAAATTTCTGATACCTTCCATCTTTATTGTAGCAGGCAATTTCATTATTCACCTGTTGAGCGACTGGTAGGATCAAACTGCTGGCCTTGATCACTACATAGTCTATTATTATACCACTCAAAAACCAAGCTCAGTGCGATCGTGTTTCTAGCTACCCTACAGTACAGGATAGAATTGCCCTTCTGGGTGTCTGAGATGGTACATTTTTACAGGCGTGATAAGCCTCTTCTTTCTCCAGTAAGGCAGCTGGTAGTTTTGAACTACAGACCTTTTAGTTAGCAGCTCACTATGTAACCTGCTAAGTCATCAGGGCTCTAGTCTACTGTAAAGATTACAGCCTTGGATACTCTAAGAGGCAGTTTTACCCTGGAGGGATAATGCTTAATAGACTGATGTTTTGGTTTGTCTATATGCCAGGTGCTAGTCGAAACTGCACAAATCTATCATTTAATCTCATAGCAGTCCTCTGAGTCTGACATAGAAAAGAGTTATTCCCACTTGTACACAAGGATTTTGGAGCCCAGGGATACTCAACAACCTACAATTGAGTGGACATTTGAACCCTGACACGCTAACTCCAGAGCTAAAGGGAACTCCCCCTAGTATTGTAGGCCTTCAAGCATTTACATGGTTCCAGAGAATTTCTAGCTTTATCACTTAATATTTTGGGGCCTGTTTCCTTATCAGGAATAAGGGCGACAATTCTTAGCTTTTCAGTAATGTAGTGAAAATCTGATGAGAGAGTGTGTTTCTGTGTACCTTGTAAAGTAGAAAAAAAAAAGTCTTACTTTAACTTTCATCTATAACCAGTCGCCCGGCGTAGTGGTTACTTGGGCTGCTAACCTTAAGGCTGCCAGACAGAAACCACCAGCTGCTTCTCAAGATAAGATGAAGCTTTTCTACTGCCGTGAAGAGCGACAGGCCCAGAAACCCCTAAGGAAAGCTCTCCTCTGTCCAATAGGATTGCTGAGTCAGAATCAACTCTATGGCTAGGAGTTTGGTTTGGGGGTTTCCCTGAGTGAACTCTGACTCGCAGCAACCCCACGTGAGTCATGGTAGAACTGGGCTCCATGGGTTTTTCCAAGACTGGGGTTTGAAAACTAGACAATCAAGCCTTTCTTCTGTATTGCCTCCAGGGGGACTCCAGCCTTTTGGTTAACAGCACTGTGCATGAACCGCTTATATACCCAGAGACTCCCCAACGATAACTGCTACAGACCATCTCTGAAATGGAGGCCTTAATAATATCCCCTGAGAAGGATGCCCATGGAGTCTCTGGGTAATACAAGCATCTCACTGAAACGAAGAAATTGACTGCTTGGCGAAGGGCGGCAGCTTCCAGTCAACCCCAAAGATCCTGGCAATCTGCTTCCAAAGAGGAGGGAATCAGCTCCCCAGTGATTTGTTTGTTTGATCCAGGAAACTCAGATCCAAATTTGTCAGTTTAGTTGCAGTTTTAAGGGTTTATGACCTATACGTAGGGCTGTTGAGTCAGTGTCAACTTGGTGGAGTATTGTTTTGTTTTGACCACAACAATACCAGATTTTTTTGGACTGAAGTCATCTGATCCTCTTGATATTTTTTATAGCCCTGATGTTTTTTTTACTTAATTTTTTTTCTTTTTTTAAATCATTTTACTGAGGGCTCATATAACTCTTATCACAATCCATCCATTGTATGCAAAGCACATTTGTACATTTGTTGCCATCATCATTCTCAAAACTCTTTCTTTCTACTTAAGCCTTTGGTATTAGCGCCTCATATTTCCCTTTCCTCCCCGCTCATTATATTTCCTCTATTATTTCACAATACATAATCTAGGTACTCTATATAATCCATTGTGGACTGTGGTAAGGACTATAAATGGAAAAGTAAAGTTTTCTAAAATCCTGTAGTTGGTACCCACACACTAACACACATCACCCAAGGTACAACTACCTGGTGACTATGGGCTTAGCCCCTCCTTTTACCTGTGAAGACACAGACTGACAGGAGGTCAATAGAACTCATGAGATAGCTGTGTGAGAATGCTTTAAGCGGCTCCAGAAGCAGGCATTTTATCCATAAAGCCACAGCAACCAAGGAAGTGACTATTCTCTCCCCCACCCCAGCCCTGCTCCGCTTGGCTCCTTCCCCTCACCCTGCCTCCAGAGTCCCTATGACTTTTTGCCCACAAGATTTTTTTTAGAACAACTTGCAAAATTGTCCTTTGAGGTTCTAAAATCAGAACAGATAAGTGTCCAAGCCTAACCCCAATGATCAGACCCTGTATTTTTTTTATTATGGAAATGATACTGAGGAATCTTTGTTTTGTGGCAGATTACCAAAAAGAAAGTTTTGCTGTCCAAGTATTTTCCACTAAGGTGGCATGAGATCAGACAGCACCAGGGCTGATGCCACCTGAAGCTAAATTATCCCTTAATGTACACAGTGAGCAGCTTATGTCCAGAAGTCAGCATCAAGCTTCTTGTGGGCATGATGAGCAATGGCCATCTGGCCCCACAAAGCCAGTCAGCGTGACCTTCAGTCCCAGGCATTGTTAGTATTGCTCTTTCCCATGATGATGCATGAGAGAGAGAGAGAGAGAGAGAGAGAGAGAGAGAGAGAGAGAGAAACGCTCTAATAATTTTATTATAAGCAACCACACATACAAATGCCTGTCCCTGTTTTTATTTCAAATAGCCTCTTCAAATAAAAAAGGAAGAAGCAAACAAAGCCTGCCTGGACAGCAAGTTAAGGTGTGTGTGTGTGTGTGTGTGTGTGTTTCAGAGTTGTGTGTGATTCTATTTTCTTAGAGGAAAGACGGATGCATATAATTAGCGTGCAATCAAAGAGCAAAGAAGAGCACATGCATTATACGCGAAATTCCTTCATGTTTTATTAATCTAAACTACATGAAAATAGCTAGCTGGAACAAAAGTCACAGCTCAAAACCTAAGGCCTCTAGATCTCTCTATTGACAAACAGCAACAATCTCACTAATCCCTAGGAGTACTGCTGTCGGCATAGAGAAAATAAACAGTAATAGAGGTAGGTAAGAACAAATCACCACCATGATGTAGCCTTGCCAGTGAGGGGTTTGACGTCTAAACAGACTCATGAAATCCTTATGTGAATTGAATGCATTCCCCATTCGTCTCCTGCATTCTTTCCCGTGTCTGTCATGCAAGAGATCTTTCGCATCATCAGAAAAGGAAAGGGAGGAGGGCGGGGGACATAAGCAAGTGGTGCTTCTCAGTGGGAATCCATCATCTGACAGGGAGCATGACAACCACGTCCAAGATCAACATTAGAAAATGTATCTAAGCCTGAGTGGTTCTCATAATATCGAGCAAGTATCTATGGGTGTTATTTTAGTCAAGAATTCCATCTTTCTATAACCTTTTACTTAGTTTTAGGATTAAAACTTAAAAAGTTGTTTTCTTTTTTTATTCTTTTTTGAATATGTCATTTCCTAAAATCTTGTTTTATTAAAACACTTAAAGCAGTGGTTTTCACCTGTGGGTCTTGACCCCTTTGGGGTTGAAGAATCTTTTCATAGGGGTTGCCCAATTCATATCAGTAGCAAAATGACAGTTATAAATAATAATAATTTTATGGTTCGGTGGGGGGGGGGGTGTCACCACAACATGAGAAATTGTTTTAAAGGGTCGCTGCATTAGGAAGATTGAGAACCACTGACTTAAAGGACTAGGAGACACACAATGCAGGAGTTGACTGGCATATGGGTTAGCAAAAGTTTGACTCAATTTAAAGGCAAAAGTTGCTAGTGATAACTTAAGCCAAAAGTTACTAGTTATAACTTAAGCCATAAGCATATTAGTTGAAGGTGGATAGCTGGGTTAGGTCAGCAGCTCAAAGAGCACTTCAGAGGCCCAAATTCTTGCCATTCCTCTGTTCCACCATTCTTGAGACATTGGCTTTTCGTTCAAGTATTTGTCATCTCCAAAGATGTCCAAAGATGGCTAACAAAGCTTCAAAAACAGTCTCTCGCTGGCATCCCCAAAGGGACAGGACTCAGAAGCAGTAAGTTTTACCCTTTTCAGTTTACAGAGGAAAACTCAGTATTGATTCCCCCTTAACATATATAATATTAAAGTTTCCTGTCCACTCCTAGACCACTCACTAGTAAAAATAAAAAAGATGACTGGAGGAAGTTTAGAACCCATCATAATCCACTCCCTAAAATGGAAATATTTGCGTAGTTCCTGCAAGCGGGGCTTGTGGGGAACAGTTTACATGGTGTTGACTCGATTCCTGGTGAATGCCTGTGAGTCAGAGGCAAGCTGTGCTTCGTGGGATTTCTGATGGCTCAAGTAGGTTGTCAGGTTTTTCTTCCTATGTGCCTCTGGGTCAACTTGAACCACCAGCCTTTGGGTTAGCAGCCAAGCACTTTAACCAACTGCACCACCCAGGGGCAGACCAAGGGGGAAGATAAAGGAATACTGGCCACCCTAATTGGCTAAGTCTCCTCCTTCGCCAGCAGTTTCATAAATTCAACCATTAAAAGGAATGTCTCTGAAGCCTATCAAGACCAACCTAAAGGAAAATGTAAAGGTAAAATTAAAGAGCTACACACTATATCTGGCATTTTATTAAAAATTGGTGCTTTTTAGGTCTTTCCAGGCATTTTTCTAATGTGTTTCACTCTTCTCTTGATCTAGCTAGGTGGCATTTATTACTCTTTTGTGGGTTTCTGGGTTCTCTTCTGCTCTTGCCTCCCAGGTTTGCATTAACCTTACACATGTTCACTTCTATTCTGCTTTAAAAATTCAAGTAAATATGTAAGAGGCGCAAAGGTATGCAGACGTTGTATACTGTAACCACAGCAGATAAGTGGTCATCAGGCATGGGAGGGGGTGGGTAAGGATGAGAGAGTTGGTTATTGCTTCTGGGGCATCGAGTTGCTATTTAAGGAATGCAAAAGTTTGGGTAAGAGTGATGTCTGTGGCACAACATGAATGTAACTGATTTCACTGAACTGTGCACTTACATAGGATTAAAATGGAAAACGTGACAGAGAAAAAGAAGATGACCTTCAGCTAGACAGACTGCCGGCTTCAAACAGGGCAATAGTTTTGAGGATGATGAAGGACTGACTATCCAGGGTTTCTTTCTGTTATACATAGAGTTGCTTTGAGTTGGGACCAACTCCATGGCCCCTACCAACAGCAACTCATGCTTTCCCAGGAGAAAACTGGAAACAACATAAGCACTCCAAACCCCTTGGTCATTGTGCTGGAAGACCCCACCTCAGGTGCCCATTGTTGACGCTGTGACTTCAGCCTTACATTAGAGCTGATGGCGGAGGCGTGACTTTGACAACCTCCTTAAGAAGTAGCAGAGACAAAGGCAGCCAACTAGACATCAGGGCTCACATCAGGACACTTTTGACTGGGCTGAGAAATCCATGACCCCCTTGGTCACAAATGGTTCTTCCATCAGCCACCTCTAGTTCAAAAACAAACCTTCTTGCAATGAAGAATTCCTGTCATACGATCCCATGACCAATATCTACTCTCTGCTCTCCTTTTCAGGGACAAATTACACCAAGTCTAAGGAAGGGCATACATAACGAGCCCCACTCCAGATGCCATGGGCCAGCATAAAGGTACTCTACACACACACACACACACACACACACACACACCAATTCTTAATCAACTTCCTCTTTTGTTGTAAGACTGGAAGAATCAGATGGCATCCAGTTCCTGTTCCTGAGTATTTTGATAAAAGGTGCAATAGAAAGATCCTGGTCTAAAGGGGGAAATGCAGAACTTCAGATTCTCATGGAATCTAGACTTTCTGGAACCATGAAAGCTGGATAAACCCCTGAAACTATTACCCTGAGATAACCTTTAAACCCCAAACCCAAAATATCCCTTGCGATTTTCTTAAAACCAAACACTAGGGGGAAAATGCTAATTCGAATTTGAGCATGATGCTTTTTGGAGAACTACCTGTATGAAATCAGCCTGATTAGAACACATCTAGAGATGAGAGAGGAGCCCTAAGGGCAAGGGCTTTGTGTTCATGCAAAACAACTCAGTAAAACAGGGCAAGAGTGGTTGCCCAACTCAAAGAATGAGATCAGTGTCACTGAAAGGTCCATGTAGACACGAAATTGGTATTTTGCTATGACAGCAACAACAAAGTAAATCTCTTTTTTCCTCCCCCCCAACGAGAGAAACTCTGCCCTAGAGAAAAGCATTAGTCCATCTTTGGAGGAAAAAGTAGGAGCAATGGGCCTGGTTCTGTCAAAATGACTCCCTCAGATACCTGGAGGCTTGCCAGGGAATTGAAAGAGGAGTGGAAAGGATGGTTCCGATCTCACAAGGTTCCTGTGACTCACCGCCCCTGAGTTGATGCCAATGGAACGTCACCCTCTAGTACAAAGTAGAACTGCTTCTGTGGGTTTCCTTATGGGGGTAGGCAGTCTCACTTTCTCCCTAGCCTGTGTGGCGGTCACGTGCTTATGTTAATTTCATGATTGAGATGTAGGGGTGGAGTCTGGCCTGTTCATCTGGAGATAGCCATTGAGTAGCCAATGAGGCCTCCATGTGGGCCTCCATGGCTTTCTCCTGATACGTCTGAGAAATCTCGCGATATTTCCCTTGTGAAGATGAGAAGCTATCTTCCCCAGCTATTGGGAGTTAGTATGAGAGACGATGAATCACGGAGAAGACAAGATGGCAGCGTCTGAGGAGCCGGAGAAGCCACACGGCTTTGCCCTGATGGAGCCAGACCTCTGAAGTTGGAAAGGCCATTAGGAGACCCCTGCCAGTGATGCTTTGCTTCTGCCACCAGTGGATGCTGTTGATAAACCCTGAGCCCTGGAAGCGAGGAGCTATGGGGAGACCCCTGCCAGCGCAAGGATTCTGCACCCACTGACCTGTGACTTCGTGAGTTGGAAGGAGACATTATAGATTGGTATCGTGCATATGGGCTAATATTGGACTCATGACTTTGAAGTGGACTGGGTTGGGATGTTTCTCAGTGTTCCATTCCTTTTGTATATGAACCCTTTCCTTATAGCCATATGCATGTCTGTAAATTTGTTCCTCTAGTCTACCTGGACTAACACAGCCGGAGCAAGAGAGGGGTGAAGAAGCCAATAATAAATGTGAGTCCTCTGACATTGAGTGTGAAGAAGTGCTCTTGCAGAATGGAAATCTAAATGTCAAAGGCAGACTAGAGATGACAGAGCAAAGGACGGACTCACAGGAAGCAAGCTGAACTGCTACCGACAGATGTCTGGGGATTGTCTTTCTAAAAAATGGTCCCAACATACTTTTGGGGGACAGATTTCTCCACCGTGGGAAGAAGAGATGCCGAGCACGATGTACAGCTGAGCAAGAAATGGTGGTGGAGTGGAGGGGCATAGTCACAGATGGAAGTTCCCAAGAAGGGGATTCTGAGAAACCCAAGGAGAAAAAGGGATTTGGGGCACAGAGTTCCAGTAACAACGGCATCTCTGTAGCTCTCGGCCCCCAACCCCCATGTTTGAACAGAAATGAACCCTCACAGCAGTCATGGAGTGAGGAGATATGGAGATGCTAACTTTTAAGTGTCACTGTGGCTGGGCCAGCAAATGAAAGCATATTGTCCTCATGTCAATTCCAATTTATGGAAACCCAAAAGGCAGGTTTCAACCCCAACCAAAGACACTGCCTTAACTTTTTTAAGGTACTAAAACTGTTCCATGCGGTTTCAGAGGCTATCGTTGTCACAGACGCAGGTTTTCACAGACGCAGGCTGCCGTTGCATCCTCGTGCAGAGTGGTTGATGTTTCAACCGCTGCTTTAGGTTAGCAACTGAGTGCTTAACCACTGCTCCACCAGGACACTTTTCCTTTTAAAGGCCTAAGAAGGCCGTTGGTCAATGTGGAGGTATTTTGGAGATGGGGTTAATATCTCTAATCGGTTGGCCTTAGATAAAGAAGATTATCTTCAATAAGGTGAGTTGCCCTTGCTGGAAACCCTTCAAGAGCAAAATGATGGGTTGGTTTCCTGAGGTGGAAGCGGTTCAGTCTCACCTCATGACCGTTGCTGCAGATAGATCCGTGAATGTGGTCGAGCGTGCAGGGGGCAAAATTCTGAAAACTTCTTAGACACAACCAAACACTCACAGGGGCCCTAACATCCAGTCACTGGACCTGGAGGCTCAGGACCATTGTCTCAAAGGACATGAAGGTCTTACTGAACAAGTCGAGACTGGGTGTCAAGTCACCCTTCATGCTGAGACTCAGCCACCCTACTATCCAGGGGACTACTCAGCCATTTACGACCCTGAGAGTAGCTTCTACCCACAGACAAAGTGCAGAAGGGTCAGGAAAGGAGGAGGAACGGTAACTCGGAATGCAGGGAGGGAAGAGGGCAATTGATGATCTTTTGGGAGGATTACAATGGAGGAGTTTGAGCAAAATGTACATCAATTGTAGAATATGAAATTGATGATCGATCTGCTCAGGAAGCCTTCACCTAACTCACAATTTAAAAGTTTGAAAGAAAAAATAAAGGGCGCAAGTAAAGGAAAAGGGGTGCAGCTTCAGCTCCTGCTTGAGCATTTCCAACCCTGCAATTTGCCTGCCAGTGTTCAGACTTGCCAGACCCCACAATCACATAGCCCATTCCTGATAATAAACCTCTGACTGATTCAGTGATTTAGACAGAGCAAGGAAAGGGAGAGCAAGCCATCCCTGTCCCTGCCCTACAGGTTTCTAAGCGAGAAGGAAGCTTGAGCTGCAAGAGGGGGGTGTTGTTACAGCACAAAAATGTGGCCTTGTGCAATGACACCAGGCTGACCTGGAGACACGTGCTCCTTTGGGTGGACTGGTTTGGATTATCTAAGAACAACCTTCAGTGTATGTGAGCTGACGATGATTTTGCCCAAAAGACAGGGAAGGATGAGACCATAATGTCAGTTTAATGAAGTCAACAGGAAAAATGACCAAGCCAGTTTCTACCCTGAGAAACCTCAACCTGTTCAGATACCCAGGACTTCATTTTAAAATTCCTGCCATTGGACAATACCTTAGTTACCTGAGTCCACCCCACCCTTTCTGTTGGTCTCAGATCTACCTTGTAGTTCTGATTGTTTTGTTCAATGATCTTACTGGGGGCTCTTACAGCTCTTAGAACACACCATACATCATTTGTATCAAGCATATTTGTACACATGTTGCCATCTTCATTTCCAAATATTTTCTACTTGAGCCCTTGGTAAAAGCTCCTCTTTCCCCCTCCTTTTTTTTTAATAGATCATTTTATTGGGGGCTCTCTAGTTCTGATTTATGAGCAGGACCTGCATGTCCGTGGACACTTGTCCTGACCAGTGTTGGGCTCAGGGAGAAACCACGTTTATTTCCTCCCAGAGCTAAGGCCTTGTGCTCTAGATTCAGCTGGACGACTCTGTTCTAGTCCCCAAGCCGGGCATTTCTATTTCACACAGTGGCACACACATCTTTGCAGACAAACATGTCTTGGGGAGCACAAAGGCATGTCTGTTGGTGAGAAAGGAGGGAGGACTCCCTTCCACTTTCGGGGAAGTATGACTGAAAATGCTTTGGGGACCCTAGTGAGGTAGTATCTTTGGTGGTATGCCTGGAATGGGCCACATTGAGCTGGGCTTCTGGATGTGTTCTGGGGACTCAGGCCAAGTGTAATGGAACCCTGAGACACAATCCGGGATCTTCAAGGTAAACAGCATGGTCCAGAGGCTGCATCAGCAGGATCCCTTGCTTGCAGAAATTCCACTGAGTGAACTGGACTCCTCCTTAGACACACTTGTAACTTGAGAATTAAGCTGGAAAAAACATGGTGTCTGAGGAAGTGGAAAAGAGCTGCATTAAGATTGTTGAACTGTTGGTAGTTGGACAAATGTGGTCTTGCTATATCAAAGTGCTGTATGCTGTATTAAGATAAGTATTATTTTGGCCAACCTGTGACAGACATTCTGTTTTATTTTATTTTTGTTTGTTTATATAAGGTGTGTCTCAAAGGTGTTATATCACTGGGGGTCACCCTCTTGAAATTGTTATGTGTTTTCTGTTTTTCAGTAAATGAAACTCAGGATTGATGAACCTCGATAGGTACAGAAAGTAGAATAAGGGTTTGGGGTGTGTGTGGGGTGGAGTACAGGGATGGTGGTGGGGTAAAAGGGAGATGATGTCAAGAAGTCCAAGAAAAAAGTATGTTTGGAAACTGATTGTGGGAGAAATTGTACAATTCAGTTTGATGTGACTGAACTATGGAATGATATAATGTGTTAACTCCCAATTAACAATAAATTTAAAACAAACAATAACAACAACAAAGACATAGATCCAGGAATGGGTTTTGGGCTTATGAATAGCTCCAACTTAAAAACAATTTGTTGTTACATCATGACCCTGCTTGATACTCACCCTCAGGAAGGGAACACAGAAGATACAGGTGCTGCAGCAAAATGTGGTGAAGAAATTAGATGGTGCTCAGCTATCAGATAAAATAGTACCTGGGGGTCTTAGAGGCTTGTCTTTAAACAAGCAGCCATATAAATGAGACGTCAACTAAGATTACATGGAAGAAGCACACCATCAACAGTCACCGAAAGATTTTAAATCATATAGTCCCAAGTCAAGGGGAAGATTAGCATTAGAGGCTAAATTGTGAGACTCTGGTTTGCAAAAGACTATGGTCGACAGGAGGAGCCTAATATTCACTTATGGGAAGTACATAGGAAATAAGCCTCTAGTGACCCCTCTCTAGCCACAATTGAAGGAGGGGAGGAAGGGGGTTACTAAACAGAATGCACTGGAGAAGTCAGTATAGAAGATGAAAAGTATAAATTCAACTTGAACAGTTAAAACTCTGCCAGTCAATCCCCCGCTGATGCATGCTGGACCTGATCTGGTTTTCAACATTTCCTGTATTTTTGTTTTATTCTTGTTTGTTCATATTTGGGTGTGCAGCAGTTATATATTTTCCTGTCAACTTGAGGAAAGGGGTGGAGTCTAGCCTGTCAATCAGTTCATAACCAGTAATGCCTCTCTGTGGGAATGGCTTTCAAATCCTAAGGATTCTGGGAACTCCTCTCTTCCTCCTTGACGGCGGGACACAAACTCTCTCTGCTACACATCCCTGTTGACAAGCCACATGGATCCACACTGATGGCAGTCAGAGTCCTAGAGCTGCAGGAGCTCCCTGGAAACCCATGCCAGGGTCGAGATGCTTCCACAAGACTTTTCACCCACTGGCCTGTGAGCTTCCTGCTTTTGGCATCATTGCATGTGCTGAATGAGTGTGTGGAATTTATGGACTAGTATTAGACATTTGGGCTAATATTGAACTTATGGGCTTGACCGGGCCTGGGCCTGGATATTTTCTTAATATCCAATCACTCTTTGATGTAAAACTCTGTCTTATACACGAGTGTCTCTAGATTTTTTTTCTCTAGTCAAGCCAGACTATCACAGGGTGTATCTCAGAGCTGTTATGTAATTGTAGGTCATCCTCGTGAAGTTGTGTTATGTATTTTTATGTGTTTCAGTATATGAAACCCAGGATTGATAAACCTATAAGGACAGCAAGTAGAAAAAGGGTTTCAAAGGGGTGGCAAGGGGGAGACCTAAAAGGAGATGATATCAAGGAGTCCAAGAAGAAAGAGAATGTTTGGGAACTGATTGTGGTAGCAATTATACAATCTGCCTGACGTGATTGAACTATGGAATTCTATATGTATTAACTCCCAATTAATATAAATGAAAAGACCATCCAATGACTAAAGCTTTCCCATGTACAAATCTATGAATGAGTTTCAAAAGAGATACATCAGGTTCATTATTAGCATTATCATTATTTTGGTGGTAAAATCTCTATCCCCAAACAACTGCCATTTCAGCCATTATATGCTGCATTACTTACACTCATCATTATCCATTTCTACCTCCCACTTGTGCCTGGTACTTTTTATTTTAAACCATTTTATTGGGGGCTCAAACATCACTTTTCATAATACATACATACATATATCATGCCACGCATCTTCACATGCCTGCTGCCGTCATTGTTTTCCAAACATCCACTTTTCCACTTGAGCCCTTGCCATCAGCTTCTCATCTTTTCCCCCTCTGTCCCTGCTCTCCCTCCCCCACCAATCCTCAATACTTTATAAATTGTTACTGTTTTATCATAACTTACACTGCCCGATGTCTCCCCTTGCCCACTCCCTGGATGTCTGTCCTCCCGATAGGAGGCTATGTGTAGATCCTTGTGGTTGGCTCCCCCTCTCTATCCCACCTTCCCTTCACCCATCCAGTAGCTCCACTCTTACTACTGGACCCAAGGGGTTCATAAGTCCTGGGTTCCCCGTATTTTAAAGTGAGCAGACATCCCGATTTTTAACAATTTAACAATGTCCTGTGGCATTTTAAAATTAAAATAAATAGATTACAATACAATTTTTGCATTCTATGAAAATGTTTGTTACTCCAGTAGACCAAATTTTTAATCAAGAATACACACACACACACACACACACACACACACACCCAGTCAATGGTGTCCTACTTAAAATCTGGTCACTTTACCATATTTCCATTTCCCATCTCTACCAGTGTACCTCCTCCAGTCCAGCTGGATTTGTAAGGTAGTATTGGGGCCATGATAGTTGGGGGAGGAAGCCTTCAGGAACTAAAGGAAAGTTATATGCTTCATCACCACCTCACTGCACCTTGACTGGCCTGTCTCCTCCCCATGACTACCCTGTAAAAGGGGTTCAATTACCCACAAGTGGGCATTGGGTCCCCACTCTGCTCTCCCCCTCATTCGTAGTGATGTGATTCTTGTTCTTTGATGCTTAATACATGCTTCCTTCAACCCCTTGTGATCACACAGGCTAGTGTGCTTCTTCCGTGTGGGCTTTGCTGCTTCTGTATTTCTATACATCTACCCCTTATATGTTTCATAAACTGGGAAACAACAGAAACAATATAAAACAAAACAAAAAAAGGAAGAAAGAAAAGACCTCTGGCAATATTAAAATACACAAGAGAGAAATTTTCTGTCATGGAACAAGCGAGAAATATTTACATCTCTAGAGTAAATTCAGGATGGGTCAAAAAGGAGATCAACAGATTAGGCATCATATTATATCATAGTTTCATGTGCCACAATCAAGTTTACAATAATCTCTCTCTGAAAGTAAGGTTGTTTATCTCCCTCGACTGTGGCTAAAGGGCATCTGCCAGAGACTTAATCTAAATAGATACTCTGCTGATGGATTTTGGACTCCCTCTGTCCTCCACAGCCTTCTACAAATTGGGTGTTCACAATGTAAGCTCTAGTCCCTTTCCCTTCATCATGATTAGATTTTTGTTATTTTTTAATCTTTGAATCACACAAACTGGTGTGCTTCTTTCATGTGGACTCAATTGATGCCTCAGTGAGTCAGTTCGGGTAGACTGGAGGAACAAATTCAAGGACATGCATATGGATATAAGGAATGGGTTTATATTCAAGAGGAACAGGACATTGAGAAAACATTCCAGCCCAGTTCAGCTCAAAGTCACAAGTCTGATATTAACCCATATGCCTGAAATCAGTCCATAAAGTCTTCTGACTCATGAAGTCACAGGTCAGTGGGTACAGAGTCCTGGCACCGACAGGGGTCTCCCCATGGCTCCTCACTTCCAGGGCTCAGGGTCCATCAACAGCATCCCATGGTGGCAGAAGCAACTCATCGCTGGCAGAGGCCTCCATGTGGCTGCCCCAACCTCAGAGGTCTGGCTCCATCAGGGCAAACCTGTGTGGTCTCTCCACCGGCACTCCAGCCTCCCAGATGCCGCCATTCTGTGTTGCCTGTGGTAAATTGTCTCTGAAACTAACTCCCAACAACTGGGGGGAGATAGCTTCTCATCTTCACGAGGGAAATATCGCGAGATTTCCCAGGAGTCTCAGGTGAAAGCCATGCCCACATAGAGGCCTCATCGGCTACTCAATGGTTATCTCCAGATTAACAGGCTAGACTCCACCCCTACATTTCAATCATAAAATTAACATAAGCACATGACTGCCACACTCAGTTACATGACTGTGTGAATACAAGCCTTTAAGACCCTGACACTATTCCAACTGATAGCTGGGCACTATCTGTTTTCTTCACCACACTTCACTGGAGTACCTATATCTTCCATAATCACTTCATGAAAGCTAGTATTGATCATGGCCACATTATGAGATTGAACTGTTCTTGGATTGGGACTAGAATTAAGTGGAAACTGAGAATCCATTTGCTTGTTCCTGGGTATGCCTGGCTTGTCACTTACTTTAGATGTCTTATTACCTTTCATCTTATGACAAAACAAGAGTATCAATCAACCTCTGGGATATCAGGTGATTCCATTGAAAACACAAATAACTTATCCAATGGCATCGAATTTAAGATACTGCCTGAAAAAGGAAGCTATTTGAGAATAGCCCAGCATCAAAACTCAGTCCAAGTTGTGAATTTGTACAGATTAAATTATTTTTCTTTTTAAACACTTTTATTGGGGCCTCTTGCATCTCTTATCACAATCCATCCATTCATCCATTGTGTCAAGCACATTTGTAGATAGGTTGCCATCATCATTTTCAAAGCATTTTCTTTCTACTTAAGCCCTGATATCAGCTCCTCACTTCCCCCCTCTGTCCCCCCTTCCCTCCTGAGAGGTCCGAGTTGGAGGAAAGGGGGGTGGAGGAGAGAGGAGCCCAAGGGTGGGCGGGGTGCCTTAAGACACCTCTTACTCCTCCCGGGTTTCGCACACCAAAACGAGAGGTTTCGACAGTGCCACAGGAAGAAGACAGAGTTTAGTTAGGGATGAAAAGCATAATTATAGGCTTTATTAGAAGTAGTGAAGGACTTTTGGGAAGAGAAGGGACAGCAGAGAAAGAGACAGGAGCATGTTGAGCTCCTGGGCGGTCCCGAGACCCGAGAGTTAAGCCAGGGAAGCTGCACCGGTATTGGGGCGGTGAGATAGATATAGGGTTTGAGATACACCAGCATGTGGGCTGATGAAAGAAAGGTTTCTTGTGCTGGGTTTGCAAGTATCGGGTTGGGAGGTGACCTGTGAGCAAACCGTCTCTTTTTTTCAAACGTGTATCCCGGAATGTTAGAGGGGAACTCCGTACCTTCTCCTGGTAGAGGCTGTGCCCAACCTGGGGAGATAAGCTCTGTGAGATGCCGGAGGCAGGGGTTACAGAGTTCAGCAGGTTGTTCATCTCCTTCTTGTGAGGCTGGTGCAAAGGGGTGCAAGGGGCTGCCTGGTCCAGGAGGCTGCCCAGTCCAGGGGGCTGCCTGATTCAACCCTGGCCCATGCACCTCCCTCATGAACCCTTGCTAAATTTTAGACTATTATTTTCATATCTTACATCCCCCTCTGTCACTCTTCACCCACTTCTCTGTTGTTTGTCTCCCTTATATTTTGTCCATCCGTGTGATCCATTCTCCTTTTCCTCCCTTCCCCTTATCCTTCTGGAATCTCTATTCTCATTGCTGGTCCTGAGGATTTATTTGTCCTGGATTCCCTGTGGGCTCTTATCCAAACAAAAAGGGCATCCAGGGAAACTAGGTTTGTGGAGAAGTTTCTGAAGGGACCTAGGTCTTTGGTATTCCTGGTACCCCCTCTTGTCCACATTTCTTCATTGTCAGTAGCTAGTCACCCTCGTGTCTCCGCAGCCGCCTAATTCAGAGTCGAATGCCCTGAAGACTTTCCTTTTCCTATTGACCAGAATGGGGGCTTTACGGCAATAAGAATTCACCAACAACGAACTTCTAATTATGAAAATTGCAGCCTGGAGATTCCAGGTTCTGAAACACATCGAGGGAAGGGCGAGAGGAACGTGTAATTTGGGACTTCCACAAACAACATAATATGCTTGTCATTTTCTGAGAATTAGCTGCTCAATTAGATGTGTCTGGGAAATTGCCTATTTGCAATCTTCGGAAAGCCCCACCGTCGTCCAGGAAGGCAACATGGTTGCGGGAGGGAAGGAGGCAGAAAACAGGGAGAGATGTGTGTCAAGAGAGGCACTCCCCACTCTCCGCGGGCTGGGGGTGTGGACTTGGGGGAGGCGCCCAGGTCGTGAGGAGAGGGGCCAAGCGGGAGGGCACCGTGGCTCTGCAGAAAGCAAAAGAACGGAGAAAAAGCAGCCCGAGGACGTAGCTCTTCAGGAATGCCTGCATCGCGAGTCTTGTTTACCACCGCGGGGCTTAAGCCTCCCAGTTCAGGCGTTCACAATATCAACAGGAAGGATTAGCGTGACCCCGGTCCCCCGAGACGGGAGCTGTCCGGGACGAGCTCTGGTTACCTGGCATCCTGAGCAGCCTGCCCGGGATGACAAATGGAGCCGCCTCGGCCATGCTTTTGTAGTTCGTGGGAAAGCACGTCTAATCCGGGCGGCCCCGCGCGCACCCAGCCCGGCTCCATTCAGCTCGCTCGCACAATGCGCTGGCGCGCCTCCCGGGCCCCGGCGCCCGCGGCCGCCCCGCCCCGCCTGGCCCGGCCCCGCCCCGCCTGGCCCGGCCCCGCCCCCGCCGCTCCCGCGCGCGCGCCCGCCCGCCCGCCGCCGGGGCTCGGCCCAGAGCGCGCACAGAACGCGGGAGAGCGGAGGACCCGCTGCGCTCGCGGCTCCCCGGCGGCCAGGCGGGCTTTAGACTTAAGGGAAAGCTCAGCGGGATCCCCTGACTCCTTTCTCGGTCCCACGGTCCTCACCCCCATACACACATACACACTTCTTTTTTTTTTTTTTCACTTTCAGCAGTTTCACTGATTTTGTCAAGTATTAGTATTTTTCATTAACATTTTAAAAACAGAAGCTAGTTTTTGCAGACTTTCATCCTTGTTATCTAAGTATTAACTGTGTGCTATAAACTTAGTTAAAAAATCTCCAGCCATGCACACTTTGGTTTGTTTGTTTGTTTGGTTTGGTTTGGTGGCATCACTGTGCCCTGGAGGGAGTAGGAAGCCCAGCCTTGCTCCTGGAGAGCCGCTGCTGGATTTGAACCATCACCCCTTTGGGCTGTAGTCCCGCACACAACCACTACGCCACACTTTTTAAGACTCTTTCCTTCCCTCTGGGCCCGTCTCTTCCTTCCTTTTGGTTCCTTGAGCTCCTCCAATGTGCCTGGTTCTGTTCTCAGAGCCTTACCCGGAGTAACTGAGAGAATCCTCCTTAAGGACTCTGTGGGGACGAGCGGGCCAGGGATTGGTGACTGGGCCATGCCCAGAGTGCAACTTCTTCACCAGTCGCCCCAGGGCAGGTTTCTCTCTCACCTATATTGTTTGGAAAGTTCATCACGGGTTAAATGGAAAACAGCTGGCAGAAGAGGCTGGGGGAGCCATTGACAAGGCATTTTGGCGTTGGATGGAAAGTTCTTTCTGTGATAAGGACGCAGGTTTAATGAGAGCCTGCCTGTACCCGCTCCAGCTTTTCCATTTCAGTCACGGAGCGACATCTGAGACCACCACCACCCTCAGTTGCAATCGATGGATTCGGACTTCATGAGGAACGCAGGTAGGTCACAGTGGAAACTGAGCTTCAGTGCTTTCTTTTTTTCTTCCTGAAGTAGATTTCCAGGCCATTCTTCCCCGGAGCCTCGGGGTTGACTTAGCAACTCGATGTGGTGAACTACCGCACTGAGACATTGAGTGTAAAAACACAGCCAAATGCCCCGGGCATTTTGTTGTTGTTGTTGTTGTTGTTGTTGTTGTTGTTGTTAGGCAGATAAAAAGAGAGTAAGGATTAGGAACAAGGGGATGCCTTGATATTCTGAAAAATTCCTGAAACATTATGCTATAAACATAGTTTGATAAATTGGGAAATGGCAAGGCAGTAAACAAAATCTAGATATTCCAGACACATCTGTCAGGGTTTCGGATATAATATTGTGCCTACTAGAGGGAAGCTATTTGGAGGGAGGAGAGGAATTTCAGTTTCAAGACCTCAAACCCAAGCCTACTGGTATGGTCAATTCTGACTCACAGCAACCCTTGCGGACAGAGTGAAAATGCTCGTGGGAATGTCTGAGGCTCTATCTTTAGGGGAACAGGAAGCCATCTCTCTCTCCCAGGGAGCAACTAGCGACTCAAACAACTGAACTGTCCGTTAGCAACCCAGCTTGTAGCCCAGTCAGCAGACAGCAAAATAAATTTTAAAAACTAAACACCAAGGAGATATTTAATTTTACTTCTTAAACTGGCAAAAACATTATGATGCATAAATGTGAAATATAAAATATAAAAAATTGTAAAATGTGAAATATATTCTTATATTCTGTTGACAGCGATGCAAGTTGAAGCAAATTTACAAGAAATGATTTGGAAATCTTTATTAAAAGACTTCAAAGCGTTTGTGACCTAGGAGTTCTACTTAGGAAGTTTATACTAGATAATTACTTAAAATATGCCAAATAGGCTGAGCCCCGGTGGCGTAAGTGGTTGAGTTCGGAACTGCAGCCCGCGGGCTAGGAGGTTCAAATCCAGGGGCGGTTCTCAGGAGTGGCACTGGGTAGTGCCCATGACCACCAGAGGCAGTGATGCCCACAAAAAAATATATATGCCAAATGATGTGGATAGTCTAGTCAATGCCATGTTGTTCATAATCCCATGCAAATACTGGGGCGGGGGGGGGGGATGCACATAGTTATCAAACCTCCTCTGGCTATGTAAGAGAGAAGGCTACTCCAACACCCTAGCAGTAGGTCTTTTGCCCCAAGGCTTAGGTCAGACATGCCTTCATCCTTCCTTTACCCTATTCTGACACCAAGCATTCCTCCCACAACACTCTACTTTTCTGCTGGGTGTGATAATCCATTGCAATTACTACACAGAACTCATATTCAATATTCACAATTATGAGAGTTTGTTAGGGAAATGAAATGGTTACTATAAGCCAGGATCTGTAATCCGTAAGGATATAAACATTGGTTCACAGCCGCGCCTCTCCTCAAACAGCTGCCAAGTCTCTCTGGTCCTCAGCCTCTGGAGGCCAGAAAGCCAACTCCTTGTGCTGCTTCTTAGTCTCATATTCTCAGTGATGCTTTTCCGCTCTCTTTCACGATCTTCTTGACATGGTCTCTGGTCTTGGTGTGGCTCCTTTACCTTGACCCTTGGCCTACGCTCCATAGTCTCTGGTGCCTATGGTTACACCACTTGAGGTACAGATCTCAAACATGCTCCACTAGTATACGAGTCTTCCTTGAGGGCCTGAGATGTCTTCTCCGAATCCAAGATCGCTTTTATTCACAGAGGAATAGCTTTAAAGGAGGTATGGTTTTTGTCTTTCAGCAGAAAATACAATGTGACACACACAAAAAAAAAACATGGAATTTTTTTATCAAAGCTATGCTCTTAATTATTTAAAAAATAACCTGATCACCTTCAAAGTATTCTTCATTAGGCATAAAATATTTGTCAAATCTCTGACTCCATTCTTCAACCTCATCTGTTTGGATGGCTGACAGCACCTTCCTCCTTTTTTTCTTCACCTCTTCTACATCCTCACATTGCTGACCTGTCAGTGTCCTCTTCATTTGTGGAAACAAAAAAAAGTCACATGGAATGAGATCAGGTGTGTGGACAAGAGAAGCATGCTGTGTTTTTTTGCCAAAAACTGGCACACTGAGATGACTGCATGAGCAGGTGCATTGTCTGCCAGAAGTCAGCCTTTTTTTGTCTCATACTGTGATGCAGTCTTTTCAGAACCTCTAAATAGAAAATTTGATTAACAGTCAGACCTGGTAGAATGAACATCGAATACACTATCCCCCTCACATGATGATAAGCGTTGTATGAGCCCCCAATAAAATGATTTATTTAAAAACACACAAATGGGCATCACTTTGGGAGGGTACCCCCTTGTATACTTAAGGATACAAAGGGTAGTGATTTGGTTCACACCCTTTAAAAAGCAGACTCAGAATACATCTGACCTTAATCCTGCCCAAAAGCATAGCAGAGAATTCCTCCAAAAGTGGATTATAACCACAGGCATAGAGACTAGAATTTATGTTATTGTGGTGGTCATGTATTCGCTATGTCAATTTTATGATTGAGATGTAGGGCTGGAGTGTAGTCTGTTAATCTGGAGATAGCCATTGAGTAGCCAATGAGGCCTCCGTGTGGGCATGGCTTTCTCCTGAGTCTTCTGGGAAATCTCACGATATTTCCCTTGTGAAGATGGGTAGCTATCTCTCCAGTTGTGGGGAGTTAGTCTCAGAGATGATGAATAACAGACAAGACAAGATGGCAGCATCTGATGAGCTAGAAGAGCCAGAGGAGAAGCCACACAGCCTTACCCTGATGGAACCAGACCTCTGAAGCTGGAGAAGCCACATGGAGACCCCTGCCAGTGCTGAGTTGCTTCTACCACCACTGGATGCTGTTGATGGAACCTGAGCCTGGGAAATGAGGAGCCATGAGGGGACCTCTGTCAGCGCTGGGACACCCACTGACCTGTGACTTCATGAGTTGGAAGGAGACTTTATAGACTGGTATCAGACATATGAACAAATATCGGACTTGTGACTTTGAACTGGATTGGGTTGCCATGCTTTCTCAATGTTCCATTCTTCATGTATGAAACCATTCCTTTATATCCATATGCGTGTCTATGAATTTGTTTCTCTAGTCTACCCGGACTAACACAGTTATCACATAAAGGAAGCCTATAGTAACTAACTATATCTCATACCAAAAGAATGGAAGCTGGCCTAGATGTAAAAGCTAACAAACACTTGTTAGTTAATCTGTTCTGTTTCTCAGTGAGTCCAGCTGTTCTACATAGGGTTTGCAGTAGCTGATTTTTCAGAAATAGTTTGCCAGGCCTATCTTTTGAGGTACTTCTCAGTAGACTTAAATCTCCACCTTTGGGTTAATAACTGAGGGCATTAACTGTGCCACCCAGGACACTCTCCATCAATAACACCACTTAGGGACATTTTCCACTAATATGCACTGCCTAAATACCTATAGAAGTCCATTCAAAGAAAAATGCCCATCAACAAAAAATAAATGACAGTGTTGTTTAGTCTGTTTGGGTTCCCAGTTAACCTTTGTGTGTCAGAGTAGAACTGTGCCCCATAAGATTTTCAATAGTTCGTTTTTTTAAAATGAGGATAAAAGCACTAGTAACTTTTAGCTAGATACTATTGTCTGCAACAGCTCACACATTTCAAGTGTGCTCTCCTGTGATGGAAAAATGAAAGCAGCTTCTGATTCACACATTGAATCAAGAAAGAATTCTCATCAGGTTTTATAACTTTCATGAGGGGATATAAATTCTGTCACATGGGTGTGGTGGCCAAGTATATGTATTCCCTTCAGCCAATAACATAGTGCCCAGGTCTTAGGTCCTCACCAAGGAATTTAACAGTAATGTGTTGTTATCCAGGGCTTGATACATGTCTGTTCAATAGAGGTAATATTCAGAGAAGACAGGACAGGGGGTTTGCTTACCACCAGATCCTGTAGGCATTCAATTAATACTATTTATGAAGTGGCAAAGGACTTGTCTGAATGATATGCAAATGTTTGATGGAAGGTGAAACTCTGTTTTTTCTTTTTCCACCTCACTTTCCTGGTGGGCGTAGGAAGCCCAGCCATGCTCCTGGAGAGCTGCTGCTGGATTTGAATTGCCAACCCTGTGGGCTGCAGTCCCACACACGACCAATGCGCCACCAGGGATCAGCTTGAAGGTGAAACTTTTAAGCATTAAACTTGACTATCTGTCAAACAGACTTCTATGCAAGAATTAAAAGGGTATGCATACTTTATCTTCACCACCTATAGCAAAATTTAAGAGGAAAGAGATGGACTTAAAAGTGATTTGTACGTGAACCCAAAGATCTAGATCTTGCCCAGCTGCTACTATCAACTGCGTTGGAAAGGACCGCATTAGGCCCTCCTTGGGAGAGTGAGAGAATGAGTTGGAGCAAAACCCAAAATATCAGATGGAGACTTGTCAGATGGAGACCGGTAGAATCCCAATACTGTACTTAATTAACTCATCCTTGTGCCTCAAGTTTAAGCTAAACAATAGACATGTTTATACGGGGTACCAATAACACTAGTGAAGTTTGCACGCCTTAGAAAAAAATCAATTGTGTAACATCAAAAGAGCAACATTTGGCTGAGCTCCGGTGGCATAGTGGTTGTGCGCAGGACTGCGGCCCACTGGGATGGAGGTTCGATTCCAGCTCCACGGAGCAAAGGCTGGGCCTCCTACTCCCATCACCTGATGGCAGTGATGCCTAAAAAAAAAAAGAGAGAGAGAGAGAGAGAGAGCAACATTTACCTAAGTACCAAATTCAGAGCGTGTGTTAGTTTGGTTAGACTAGAGAAACAAATTCAGAAACATGCCTATGTATATAAGGAAGCGGTTTATATACAAGAGGAATTGGACATTGAGAAAGCATCCCAACCCAGTGCAGTCCAAGTGCACAAGTCTGATATTATCCCGTATGTCCGATATCAGTCTATAAAGCCTTCTTCAGACTCACATGCAATGACACTGAATGCAGGATGGTCACAGCCGGTGGGGAGAAAGACTTTGGATCCAGTGGTCTTGTGAGCAGGCTGTTCTAGGTCCAGGCTTCTTGCTGCATCGGGATGGGCTCATTTGGCTTCTCCTCAGGGATGTCTCTCAAGAAGTCAGCCAGTGGTGAGTCTCCAAGAAAGTGAGAGAATGTCTCCTGCTTCCAAGAAAAGAGTACCAGATTCTCCAGAATTCTCAAAGGAGAAGGCCACGCCCACACAGGCGTCTCATTGGCTACCTCCAGATTGACAGGCTAGACTCCAGCCCCTACACTCTTCATCCTCAAATGGACACCGGATGAGGTGACTGCCACAGCCCACTAGGGAAGAAGAAATGAAAACAAGAAACAGAGAGGAAGTGAGTGAAGGGATGGGACATGGCAAGGGAATTACAATCCATGACACGTAACAAAATATGAATGAATTGTTGGTTGTAAAACTATTGATCTGCTCTGTACCGTTTCACTCAATTCACAACAAAAGTTGTTTTGTTTTTAATGAATTGAGCAAAATAAAGACAGAACTTAAAGAGCTGGAAAATTCTGTTGTACAAACTAAGGCCACATTTTCTAGAGTATTCCCCAACAACTTGACCGCGTAATCTTTTGTTAAAGAGAAGTCTGTGACTGATGGAGTTAACCCACTACCATAGTGGAAATCCCATCAGCTCAGACTGTATTGGACAGAGAAAGAACACTTGGAATTCTACAGGTAGGACATAGCCAAGGAACATCTCTGTTGTCCTTGAAGAAAAGAAAGGTCTATCCCTGAAGTAGCTCAGATATCAGCAAAATTGTTAGAAGTATCACAGTCCTTCTTGGCTTCAAAGGGTGGAGTCACAACCTCTTACGTTTCACAGTTAATGTTTTCTGAGTTCCAAAGTGTGAGGCCACTAGTAAGATGTGCTTGGAGGATGGGGCTGCCACCCAAACCTGAGGGGCCAAGCTACTACAAAGGGAAAAAGAACAAAGTCTGTCAAGGCCCATGGGGTGGGGTTGCCACTCAGATGTATTAGGACAATGGGGTCACCTAAACCTGAATGAGCAGGAAATGGGGCTGAAATCCAGGATCAAAGAGCCTCCACTCAAAAACCAGAGAGCCTGGCCAATACCCACAGTCGAGAAGTCAGTCTCAATAGCAGAGAACAGTTATCTTGTTAGGCCTTGACTACTAAAGCAAATTGGTCTATTGGGTTTGAGACTTGCTGGGTGACTGTTATATCTTCTTTCCCTTCAAATTCTCACATTTGTAATAGAAATACATACGTGTGTCTATTCCACCACTGTATTTTGGAAGATGATAATCTTTATTCAAGATTTCGCAGTTTCTCAGATAAAGAGGAATTTTGCTCCAGAAAATGGAATATGCCTAACATCTCGCCCATATTTAATTTAAGTGACTCAGGGATGAGATTTTAGACTTGGGGTTGATTTAAGACTTTAGGGGTGATGGAATGGAGTGAAAATGTTTTGTGTGTAGCGAAGACTTGAATTGTAGAGGGAGAATGTCATGTATTAAAATATTGTTTCAAGATATGTGTTGTAAATCCTGTGTGTATAATCTCATTTGCGAACTTGCTGTCTTGTTATTCAGACAGGCATTGTGTAGGGTGTATCTTGAGTCCATCTCTTTATAGATATAAAAGAGATTAAACACAAACTAGCCTGAGGTGACAAGGGAAGAGAAATGCCTAGGACATGAAGATTGTCCAGGAGAAGCAATATACAAAAGACAAAGGCCTTCCTCTAAGCTCCCAGAGAAAGCTTTTCTCTAGAACAAGTATTCTAAATTTGAATTTCTAACTTGCTAAACTCTGAGAAAATAAATTTCTCTGTGTTAAAGTCATCCACTTGTGACATTTCTGTCATAGTAGTATTAAATAACTAAGACATACAGAGAATAATTCTGGAATAAATTGTATATAAATCCAGGAAATGTTTGTGATTTTTAAAAAACCTATGTGCATAAATATATTCCTGAAATTGTTAGACTTGTCTAAAGTTATTTTTTAGTTTTATTTATTCTGAATATCAGGAAACCCAGAATACCAATTATATTGGCCAAATTTCTTAGACTATATAGTTTTCTCCAGTTCTTTCTGATTTTGATTTTAAAATTGTATTTATTCATTTATTTTTTTATTACCTATTTATTGGAAGTCTCCTAAATATGCAAAAGTATTATGTTAGACACAGGAAATAAATAATAAATAAAGCAGACATACTTCCTTCTTCTACTCAGGTCTCATTATTATTATTATTTGGTTGGTTTTTTTAAAAAAATTCTGGGCTGAACCCTGGTGGCGCAGTGGTTGTGTGCAGGACTGCAGCCCACAGGGTTGATGGTTCAAATCCAGCAGCAGCTCTCAGGAACAAGGCTGGGCTTCCTACTCCCACCAGGACAGTGATGCCACCAAAAAAAAATCTGTACTTTATTCAAAATGATATACACAGCACCCAGTCAATTCACTTCAACTGCTACATAATATGTTAATGAAAGCAAAAGTTGTTCAACAGAATTGTTGATGCATGCTCATTGCTTTAAAATTTTACTTTTACTAACAATGGTACAATGCATTCTAGGGTTTTCCTTCAGTTAAATCTGGGCAGTGGAATTATTGAGCCAGGAACTCTATTTGATAATATATATTTTTTAAATATGGAATGCTTCACGAATTTGCATATCATCCTTGCGCAGGGGCCATGCTAATCTTCCCTGTATCATTCCAATTTTTTAGTATATGTGCTGCCAAAGCGAGCATTCTATTTGATATTTTTAAGTGGTCTCAAAACTAGTTGACTGGAGACTGGAATGAGTATCAATATACAAATTGTTAAATTTAAGCATTTTTATCTGTGTGATGAGGGTATTTGCTTTGTGTATACTGTAGTTTTTTAAAAATCATTTTATTGGGAGCTCATCGTTTTTTACAATACATAAATACATATACTGTGCCAGGCACCTTCACATGCCTCCTGCTGTTATCATTCTCCAAATATCTGTTTTTCCATTTGAGCCCTTGATATCAGCTTCTCCTCCTTTCCCCTCTCCCCACCAACCCTCAATAGTTTATAAATTATTATTGTTTTTTTTTTGTCATATCTTACACTTCCCGACATCTACCCTAGCCCACTCCTCCACTGTCTGTCCTCTAGATAGGAGGTTATGTGTAGATTCTTGTAGTTGGCTCCATCTCTCTACCCCACCTTCTCTCCACCCATCTGGTAACTCCAATCTCACCACTGGCACCGAGAGGTTCATCTGTCCTGGGTGCCCCATATTTCCAGCTCCCATCTCTACCAGTGTACCTTCTCCAGTCCAGCTGGATTTGTAAGGTAGACTTGGGACCATGATAGTTGGGGGGAGGAAGCCTTCAGGAACTAGAGGAAAGTTGTATGCTTCATTGCCACCTCACTGCACCTTACTGCTGTCTCCTCCCCATGACTCCCCTGTAAGAGGGTGTCCAATTACCCACAAGTGGTCCTTCAGTCCCCACCCTGCTCTCCCCCTCATTCGTAGTGATGTGAACCTTGTTCTTTGATGCTTGATACCTGCTCCCTCCGACCCCTCTTGATCACACAGGCTGGCGTGCTTCTTCCATGTGGGCTCTGCTGCTTCTGTGCTAAACGGCCACTCATTTATCTTCAAGCCTTTAAGATACCAGACGCTTTATCATTTGGTGCCTGGACACCATCAGCTTCTTCCATTCTGTTTGCCTCTGTACCAATTTGTCTTCAGCAATCATATCAGGAGGATGGGCACATATTGATATGATTTTTGTTCTTTGATGCCTGATATCTGATTCTTTCAACACCTCATGTTCGCACAGGCTGATGTGCTTCTTTGATGGTGGGCTTTGTTGCTCCTGAGCTAGATGGCTGCGTGATTACCCTTAAGTCTTTAAGACCCAAGACACTATATCTTTTGATAGCAAGCACCATCAGTTTTCTTCACCACTCTTGCTCATACCCCCACATGTCCACAGTTGATGCCTTGGCAAGATGTGCACACAGTGATATGGCTTTTTCTGTTTGATGCCTGCTACCTAATCCTTTCAACAACTCTCAGCCACACTGGCTGATGTACTTCTGTGTGGGCATGACCACTTCTCAGCTAGATGGTCTTTTGTTTATCTTCAGGTATTTAAGACCTCAGGCACTGTATCCTTTGATAGCTAGGCATCATCAGCTTTCTTCACCACATTTGCTTATGCACCCATTTTACTTCAGTGAGTGTATCAGGCCAGTGAGTATCATGGAATGCCAGATTTGTAGAACAAAGTGCATTGAGGGACCACTGAATGATAGCCAAAGGTCCATTTGTTACCTTAGTACTGAACCTATAAATATGTTTAGATTTATTCCCTCCTTATAGATAAATATATTTATGTATGTACATGCCTGTGTTTAGGCCTCTACAAGTGCCCTTTGCCTATTAGTCCTTTCTCTATTTCCTTCTGTCTTCCTCCCGTCCCACCATCATGCGCCACCTTCATTGGAGTTTCAGCACTTCCTCTCAGTTACATTACCCTTGCTTAAACCCTACCAGACCTCCCACACTCTCCTTGCCACTGATTCCAGACCACTTGTTGTTTGCCCCATCCATGAGCTTGTCCATGCCCCCTTTCCCCTCACCCTTCCCCTGTCCCCAGGAACTTTCGGATTCTTCATTCTCTCCTCCTGACTGTCCAACCAGGAGTGCTCCCTTCTTGATTTGGTTTGTTTTGGGGGGTCAGTTCATATTGCTTCACCACCATGTGACCTTTGAAATGTCCTCTGCCACTGTCTGCTTCAGTAGGGAGACAGTGGGACACGTCATTGTTGTTTGCCCAGTCCTTTGTGTGACCCATTAGGTGCCCACAGTGGTGTAGTCTTCTGAGCATGGTGGGCCAGCGTGGGGATTGGACCAGCTCTCTTCCTCTTCCTCCCTTCTCACCTTTCTCCCTGTGGGTGTGGCATGCTGGCCCCTCCCCCAACCTGTTCTCTGCCATGCCCACTTCCAGGGAGGGGTTCAATCTGGTTCTGGTTGTTTCTGGCCCTGTAGTTCTCTTTTCATGCATCCTTCCATTGTGTCCACGCCGTCCTCATGGTTGGGTGCTTCAAGGTAGGATCTGCATGCCCACTCTGCCTTCTGTGAAGACAAGCCCAGTACTCTCCCCCTGGGTGAGTCAGTGCTCTCTTCCCTCTGTTATCCTTTCACTTTTGAACTCTCTTTTCCTCTCTCCCCCACTCCATCCTTCCCCCATTACTGTGATGCACCCAGCATGTACCTCTCTGGGTTTGGTCCACCCCCCCTCCCCTTACCCTAAATTTCAGCCCAATTATTATGATATAACCTATATATCTATACCTACCATACTGGTTACATCTACCTCGGGGGACTCATACAGTACTTCTCCTTTTGTGATTGACTGACTTAGCTTAGCATAATTTCCTCTAGCTCTTCCCATGAAGAGATGTGTTTCATGCGCTCATCAGTGCTTCTGAGTGAAGCATAGTACTCCATTGTGTTTATATGCCAGAGTTTGCTGACCTACCAATGGAAATTTATATTGCTTTCAAGTCTTTGCGACTGTGAATTGTGCTGCAATAAACATTGGCGTGAATACCACTGGCTGTGGTTTATTCTTATCTTTTCTGGGTATACACCCAATAAAGGGATAGCTGGATCATAATGTAGCTCAATTTCCATTTTCATTAAGCCAGACTTCTTTCCATAGTAGCTGTACTTATCTATAGGACCACCAGTATTGAAGTGTTCCTATTTTGCCACATCCCCTCCTACATTTGTTGCACTCTGATTTTCTGTTTGGGGCTAGTCTTAAAGGTGTTAGATGGTATCTCATGGCTGTTTTGATCTGCATTTCTCTGATGGCTAATGATTGGGAGAATTTTCTCATATGTTTATTCGCCATATGAGTCTCCTCCCTAGTGAAATTTCTTTTCAGTTCTTTTTCTCATTTCTTCAAAGAATTATCTGTTTCCTTCTTTTTGAAGATAAGGAGGGTATTGTAGATTTTCATAATAAGCTCTTTGTCTGTTGTGTTGTTGCTAAAAATCTTCTCCCAGTCTGTGGGTTGTTTTGGTAAACTCCTTTGATGCACACAGGTGTTTTATTCTTAATAAATCCTATTTGCCAACTTCAGGTTCCCCAGCATGTGTACCCTGTCCTATCGCAGTTAGCCTTTGTATATTCCCTGGATCAAGGTTCTTAGATTTCCCCTCGATTCTTTCACTAATGGTCCTGATGGTTTGTGGTTTTACTTCTAAGTCCGTGATCCACCTTGAGTTTATTGTTGTGTATGGGGTGAGGTAGTGATCCTGTTTCATTTTTCTACATGTGGATTTCCATTGTTTCCAGTACCATTTATTAAATAGGTCATCACCCTCCCACTTAATGCATTGGGGGCTCTTGTTGAAAATCAGTTGTCTATATGCTAATGGTTTTATTTCTGGGTTTTCTATTCTTTTCCATTGGTCTGTGAATCTGTCATTATGACAATACCATGCTGGTTTGACCACTGTGGCTTTGTAGTAGGTGTGACAGTCAGGTAAAGTGATCCCCCTGACTGTGTCCTTCTCCTTGGGGAGATCCCTGATAATTCTGGGCTTCTTCCCTCTCCATATGAAATTGGTGGTCAGTTTTTCCAGTTCTCTGAAGAAGGTTGTTGATATTTGAATTAGGATAGCATTATACTTGTAAAGTGCCCTGGGTAGGATAGACATCTTTGATATATTGAGTCTCCCAATCCATGAGCATGGGATATTCCTCCATTTGTGGAGGTCATTTTTGGTTTCCTGTAGTAGGGTTTGTTTTCCTTGTATAGGTCTTTAGTTTTTTTTGGTTAGATATATCCCTAGATACTTCAATTTATTCTTGGCTATTGTAAATAGTATTGCCTTCCTGATCTCCTCTTCCATGGTCTTGTCAGATGTATACAGCAAACCAATTGACTTCTTTTGGTTAATCTTCTATCATGTCACTCTTCCATATTCCTCTATCACTGTTAGTACTCCAATTGTGGAACTTTTGGGATTTTTCAATGTACAGGATCATGTCATCAGTGAATAATGATAATTTCACCTCATCCTCTCCCATTTGGATAAGTTTGATGTTTTTCCATTGTCTTATGTTATTAGCTAGGACCTCCAGTACAATATTGAATAGTGGGGATAAGAGGCATCCTTGTCTAGTGCCCTTTTTCAGTGGGATTGATTTAGTCTTTTCTCCATTGACTATGATGTTAGCTGTTGCCTTTCATAGATAGCTTGTATTAACTTGAGGAACTGCCCTTCTATTCCTATCCATCTGAGCATCTTAATTAGGAAAGGGTGCTGGATATTGTCAAATGCTTTCTCTGTATCAATAGGTATTATCATATGACCCTTATACTTTGTCTTATCAATGTGATGTATAATATTGATGGATTTACAGATGTTAAACCATCCCTGGGATGAATCCTAACTGATCATAGTGGATTATGCATTTTATATACTTTTGTATTCTATTGGCCAATATATTGTTGAAGATTTTTGCATCTATGTTCATTAGAGCTATTGGTCTATAGTTCTCTATTCCTGTTGGATCTTTTCCTTGTTTGGGTATCAAAGTTATACTGGCTTCAGAGAATGAGTTTGGGAGTTTTCCATCCTTTTCTACACTCTGGAAAACTTTGTGAAGGATCGGTGCCAGCTTCTCCCTGAAAGCCTTGTAGAATTCTCCAGTGAAGCCATCTGGTCTGGAAGCTTTTTTTATTGGTATCTTCTTCATAACCATATCTATCTCTTCTTTTGTTATGGATTTGTTTAGGTTCTTGACCTCTCTCTGGGATAGTCTAGGGAGTGATTGTTTTTCCAGGTATTTGTCCATATCTTCCACTTTGTTAAACTCTTGGAGTATATACTTTCATAGTACTTTTAACATCATTAGGGTCTGTTGTGATTACCCCCATTTCATTCCTTATCCTTTCTATTGTTGCTTGCTCTTTCCTTTCTTTGGTTAGGTTTGCTAGAGGCCTGTTGATTCTGTTGATCTTTTCAAAGAACCAGCTTTTTGCTGCGTCAGTCTGCATTTTTTATCTTTCCAGTGGTTCAACTCTGGCCTGATTTTTTTATTATTTATTTTCTTTTACTGTTGAAGGGATTATTTTGTTGATTCTATTCTAGTTGTTGGAGCTTTTGTGAGAGTGTATCTGTCATAAGTCTCTCTTCCTTTTTAATATATGCTCCTATAGCAATCAAACTCCCTCTGATAACTGCTTTTGCCGTATCCTAAAGGTTTTAATACAAAGTATTCTCATTCTCATTAATTTCTAGAAATGTTTTGATCTCCCTTCTAATCTGAGTCAGTACCCATTCATGCTGCAGTAACTCATTATTCATCCTCCAACTGTTTACCCTTGTTTTACTGATGGTCCTGTTATTAATCTCTAGCTTTATGGCATGGTGATCAGAAAAGGACATCTGTATAGTCTCTATGTGTTTGAATTTACTTAGGCTTGACTTGTGTCCCAGTATGTGGGCAATTTTCGAAAATGTGCCATGTGGACTTGAGAAGAATGTGTAGTTTTTGCTTTTGGATGGAAAATCCTAAATATGTCTATCAGATTTAGTTGCCTAATTATAGTGTTTGGTTCTATAGTCTCTTTGCTGAACTTCTTTTCCAAAGATCTTTCTTTCTGTGAGAGAGGTGTGTTAAAGTCCCCTACTATAATTGTTGAGTCTGTAACATCTTTTTTCATGTTCTGAATAGTCTGTTTGACAAATTTCACAGGTCTCTCATTTGGTGCATATATGTTTATTATGCTTACGGGTTCCTGGTAAAGTGATCCTTTGAGCATTATAAAGTGCCCCTGCTTATCTCTTTTTATGGCTTGAATCTTGAGGTCAGTTTTGCCTGAGATTAAGATTGCAACTCCTTTTTTTTTGGTCACCATTAGCCTGATATATCCTCCTCCGGCCTTTCATTCTTAATTTATTCTTGTGTGTGAACTTAAGATGTGTTTCCTGCAGGCAACAGATTGACACATTATGTTTTCCAAGTCAGTCAGCCAGCCTTCTTATTTTAATGAGGGAATTAAGGCCATTGGCATTTAGAGTTATTACCCAAATCTGTGGGCTCATTGCTGACATCTTGTGATTTTTGATTTGGGTGTTTTATTATCATACTTTTTATTGCTGTGTTGTATTTTTGTGAGGGGGAGGCTTCGTTATTGTCATGCTTTCCTCCTTTGGCTGTACTTAAACAATAATTAGTGGCCTCACACTGCTAATTTTTAGAAAGCAGTGGTTAGCACTCCATAACTAACCTCTGCAAAGATGGACTAGTCTTGACAATTAAAGAATTTAATGTAACCCATTAAAACAAACCTCAAAGCCACATCTATTAATACAGAAGTAAGACAGTCCATTGTATGTCTAGCACATTTGTATATTTGTTGCACTCATCATTCTCAAAACATTCCCCTTCTACTTAACCCCTTGGTATCAGCTCCTCATTCCCCCCCTCCTTACCCAATTCTCCCTCCATCATGAACCCTTGATAGTTTATAAATGATTATTATTTTTTCATGTCTTACACTGTCCAATATCTTCCTTCACCTATCTCCCTTCACCCACTTTTCTGTTGTCCATACTCCAGGGAGGAGGTTGCATGTAGAACCTTATCATTGGTTCCCCATTTCTACCCTACCTTCCCTCCACCCTCCTGGTATTGCCACTCTCACCATGCAGGGATCATCTCTTCTGGATTCCCTATGTTTCTTGTTCCTATTTGTACCAGTATACATCCTCTGGTTTAACCATATTTGGAAGGTAGAAGTGGGGGGAAGGAAGCATTGAAGAACTAGAAGACAGTTGTATGTTTTCTCATTGTTACACTGCACCCTGACTGGTTCGATGCCTCCCCGTGACCCTTCTATAAGGGGATGTCCCATTACCTACACATGGGCTTTGGGTCCCCAATCTGTATACCCCCTCATTTACAATGATGTAATTGTTAGTTCTCTGATGCTTGATACCTGATCCCTTCGACACGTCATGGTCACACTGTCCAAGTGCTTCTTCCATGTGAGCTTTGTTGCTTCTGAGCTAGATGGCTGCTTGTTTACCTTCAAACCTTTAAGACCCCAGATGGCATAGCTTTTGATACCCTGGCACCATCAACTTTATTCATTATATTTGCTTATTCACCCATTTGTCTTCAACCATCATATGAGAGGGGTGGGCACATGATGATAAGATTTTTTGTTCTTTGATGCCTGATAACTGATCCTTTTGACCCTTCATGGACACATAGGTTGATGTACTTTTTCCCTGTGGGCTTTGCTGCTTCCAAGCTAGATGGCTGCTTATTTACTTTCAAGTTTTTAATATCCCAGATGCTGTATCTTTTTTTTTTTTTTTTTGGCATCACTGCTCTCCGGTGGTGAGCAGGAAGATGCTGTATCTTTTGATAGTCAGGCATCATCAGTTTTCTTCACTACTTTTGCTTATGAACACATTTGCCTTCAGCAATCATTTGGGAAGGTGAACATTATAGAATGCCAATTTAATAAAACAAAGTGTTTTTGCATTGAGGAGGTACTTGAGTGGAGGTCCAATGTCCATCTGCTGCCTTAACACAAACTCTATAAGTGTATGCACATAGATCTATTTCCCCATCAACATATATAAATATATTTACCTCTACTGTAGTTAGACCACCTTTGCCTATTTCTTTCCTTTGTTTCCTTTTCTCTTTTCCCACTATCATGCTCAGTTTTCAGTAATTACTCTTGGTTACCTTACCTCTGATCAATCCCAACAGGCCTCTCACACCCTTATTGTCACTGATTTTGGATCACTTGTTGTTCCCTTGTCCCTGGGTTGGTCAACACCACCTCCTTTTCCCCACCTCTCCCTCTCCCATGTCCCCCTAGAACCATGAGTCCCATTGTTTTCTCCCCCAGACTGTTTATCCAGCCTATCTTATCTAGATAGACCTGCACAGATAATAATATGCACAATAAAACAAGACATGGCAAGATGAAGTGATAAAAGCATTATGTCCTTTTCAAGGACCTGGTCTCTTATAGCATATCCAATGTACTTGAGATAAAGTTTCATTATCTTTTAAGAAACATTCTTCATGTACTTATTTGATGACTGTCTTTTTTGTTCTCCTCAAAATCCATGTTATTTCCATATTCTTTGCCAGGACCATAGTACAAATGCACCAATTCTTTTTCAGTATTCTTCACTCATTTTCTAACTTTCATATGCACACAAGGTTATTGAAAACACCATGACCTGGACCAGGTTTATCTTAGTCTTCAAAGTGATACCCTTGCTCTTCAACACTTTAAAGAGGTCTTGTGCAGCATATTTAACTAATCTAATGCTTTATTTGATCTCTTGATTGCTGCTTCCATGGGCATTGGTTATAGATCCAAGCTCAATGAACCTCGGCAATGTCAATCTTTTCTCCATTCATCATGATGTTATACCTATGGGTCATGTTGTGAGAATTTTGGTTTTCTTTACATTGAACTGTAAACCATATCGAAGACTGAAATCCTTGACCTTCAGCATTGCTTGCTCCAATTCCTCTCATTTTCAGAAAGCAAGATTGTAAATACAACCTGTATATTGCAGGTTGTTAATAAATCTTCCTCCAACCCCAGTGCCACATTCTTTTTCATATAATCCAACTTCTCCAATGTTTTGCTTGATATACAGATTGAGTAAGTATGGTAAGAGGATACAACCCTGACACAAACCTTTCCTTATTTTAAACCAGTATTGTTGTATTCAAACAATATGATGCACAGTTCCATAGAAATTCTACCAATTTCTTAATTTGAAATTGATCAAACATGCAATCAAGATGCATGGATAATTATTGGTGATTATATGTGAAAGTTGGAAGCAAAGAGAAAGGATTAGTATTTGGAAAACACTAATATAAATGCAGCTGAAAATTTCATGATAGGATTTTTCGAAACCAACAACATTGCTGTGGCAGTCATGTGCTTATGTTAATTTTATCATTGAAATGTAGGGGTGGAGTCTGGCCTGTTAATCAGGAGAAAGCCATTGAGTAGCTGATGAGGCCTCTGTGTGGGCATGGCTTTCACCTGAGACTCCTGGGAAATCTCGCGATATTTCCCTCGTGAAGATGAGAAGCTATCTTCCCCAGTTGTTGGGAGTTAGTTTGAGAGATGATTAACCACAGGCAACACAGAAAGGCAGCGGCTGGGAGGCTGGAATAGCTGGTGGAGAGACCACACGGCTTTGCCCTGATGAAGACAGACCTCTGAAGCTGGAGTGGCATGCTGTTGATGAACCTGAGCCCTGGAAGCGAGAAGCCATGGGGAGACCCCTGCCAGCGCCAGAATTCTGCACCCACTGACCTGTGACTTCCTGAGTCGGAAGCAGACTTTATAGACTGATTTCGGGCCCATAGGTTATTATTGGACTTAGGACTTTGCACTGGACTGGATTGGGATGCCTTCTTATGGTCACATTTCTTTTGTATATAAACACTTTCCTTGTACCTATATGCATGTCTCTAAAATTTTGTTCCTCTAGTCTACCCGGACTAACTCAATTGCAAAATCTTTTTTTCACCAACATAGTAACTATACACATGAACCTAGCAGATGGACTACACAGAAATCAAATTGATTATATTTGTAGCTAAAACAAGGTCAGGAGAGCAACTGTGGAATATACCATCAATTGCACATATGTAAATTCAGGTTGAAATTGAATAAAATTAAAGCACATCCATAAGGGCCAAAATACTACCATGAGTATTTTCCACCTGAATTTTGAGAACATCTCAAGGACAGATTTGATACATTGAGCACTTATGACAAAAGACCTGACAAACTGTGGGATGACACCAAGAGACAGAGTGAGGTAATATTAATGATTAGATTCTGTTAAAGTACATTTATCGTGTTAGTGGGGGAGTTTTGGGTAGACTCAAAAAGGGGTTCTCTGAGATGTGGCCCACGTCACATTTTCTCTTACAAACAATGAAAAGTGATAGAAGTGAGCAAAGAAGAAGGAACATGAGTACCATCAAGAAAGAAGAGCCAAGAGCAGAGAGAGTGCTTTGGATCCAGGTTCTTTTGCACAGAGAACTTCCTAGATGCTAAGAAAGGTTTATGCCAAGAGTCTTGAGGTGTCCATGTGTTTCTGTACAGTAGTATAACAGAAACACATAGCCCTGAATTTTCTTCTAAGAATGTAATGATTTAAAAAATTTTAAACATAGGTCTTTAATATATTTTGAAGTTGATTTGTGTATAGTGTGAAGCATTCATCCTGCTTCCTTCCTGTATGTAAAAATCCAATATTCCCAAACCACTTATTGAAGATCCTCTTCTTTCCCTCACTGAATGGACTAAACACTCGTATCGAAAATCCATTGACCATAGATGTGTTCTGCAGGGTTTTCAATGGCTGATTTTGTAGAAGTATATCATCAGATTTCTTCCTAGGTGCCTGTTGACAGACTCAAATCACCAACCTTTGGGTTACCATGCGAGGATTTTGACCATTTGTATCATATGTTTTCTACTCTCGAGAGTTTGCTTTCCTCTATTCAAGCTGGTACCACATTTCTCACACCTCATTGCCCCCTTTTTCTATTTCTACTTTCAGTCAAAAATCTTATCTTCTTTGCAAAATTAGAAAATGCCAAATCTATCATGCTCTAATCAGTATCTGTTTTGCTGTCTTTCTAGTTATAATGGAAGAAGTTCCCTGCCCTGCTCTTATAAATTTTTTACTCTGGAATCCAACAGAGCTCTGAGGAAAACAGTTGGGAGCTTTTTGAACTTTCATATGAAAAATAATATAATATATCTTAATTTTCAATAATATAACAAGCTATAGTGTATTTTTAAAAATCACTTTATTGGGGGTTTGTACAGCTCTTATCACAAACCATACATTCATTCTTTGTGTCAAGCACATTTGTATATTTGTTTCTATCATCATTTTCAAAACATTTTCTTTCTACTTGAGCCCTTGGTATCAGCTCTTCATTTTTTTCCCTCCCTCTCCCATCCTTCTTTCCTCATGAACACTTGACCAAACTGTAGTATATTAGCAAGATCTTTATTTTTTAAAAAAGAAACCTTTTATCCCTATCAGCAATAGAAATCTCAGTTGTTGATATAGGACATTATCATTTTGCAAATATATTAAAATTATATATGCCTTATTAATACTTTATAATTAGAGTCCATATTTGAATACTGTTAGATCTTGTAACTCAATGCATTATAAGTTTGTGATCTTTTTACTCCTTTGACAATTGTATTTCACTATAATTGAATTTTCTAAGTAATACTATGCACTTTATATTATGCATGTAAGAGCATTACTATGAGAAAGAGCCCATAGAATCCATCTGCCATCTGCTTGAGACATTCAAAATCTAGAACTCCTAGACAAATTGTTTTGCTTTGGTCCCCTTTCCTCGCATTTTCAGAAGACCCTTTTAATGAAGTAGTCCTTTTCCCACGGCTATCAAAATCTCTCTCATTTTTACCTGTGTTGGTCCCATCAGTATGCAAAGCTATCATCTTCAATATTTAGCAGCACCTGTACCCCACCACTACCTCCTGTAAGCACCATCGTTTCTCTTTCCCTTTGTAATAAAGGTCCTCAGTTGCCAAAGTCATTGCTCCTACCTCCTCACATCAGCTGCTTCCATCCCCGTCTTATGACATAGCACTTGTTATGACTCAGGGTCTCTACCCATGTTACGGAAGTCAATAGATCAGTTCTCTGTCCTTATCTTCCTAGGTTTCTCAGAAGCAGTGACACAGTTGAGCTTGTCTCTTTCTTGAAATAAGGCACCCTCTTGTCCTCTTTCATGGATTGAATTTTTTCTTCTATCATAGCTTGTGTTGGAATCCTATTACCTGTAATTGTGGATCTAATCTAATCTACTGTAATGACTTTGGGTCTAATCTCATGACCTTCCTTAATGCAATTGAATATAATCCAATTAATTAGTTTAGACACACCAATATCGAGTGGATCCTAAACCTAATAATTTCTGAGTTAGATAAAGAGCAGCACAAACTCATGCACAATAGAGTGTAGGGGAGGCAGATGCCATTTGAAGCTTGATTCAAGCCAGGGAACCAAGGAATGACTGACATTTCTTGTAAGGAAGCAAGCAATAGACCAAGACCCTGATTTTTACTGTTGATCTTCAGACTATGTGAGAAAGTCAATTCTGATTTCTAAAGATACATTGTAGTATTGGGGTTCTTGCAGCACTAAGAAATTAGCACCAGATAACCTTCCACTTCACTGACTGTACCTTTGGAGTCTCCTTTGCTGGCAGATCACAGAGAATCAAATCCCTTCTTCTCACCATCCTTAGTCTCACATAAATACTGGCTTTATATATCATCTATTTGTTAATGATTCTAAAATTCCTCTTAATCCCTTCCTTGAGTTCGATATTTGCTGAGCTAATTACTTTGTGTCATCTCCATTTGTATGTCTAGGAAACCACTCGAAATTTATGTATCCTAAGTATAGCTCTTGATGTTCCTCTCCACACTTCTTGCTGTCAAAAACTTTGAGATTGAACTGCATTCCTCTCGTCTATCAATTCCCATTCCCTAGCACTGTAAATTTTATCTGTGGTCCTTTTGGATATCGATACTACAGATCTTTTTGTCTCCTGAGTATTACAGGTTTGCATTTTTCTTGGGATCTTTATCCTCCCTGTCGTTATGTTTGCAAGTCCAGGTTGGTACCGCCTTATCTTTTGGGCCCCACATGCGCATATGCTCATTAGTTGTGTTTTTTTCCCTGTCTCCTCCGTAGAATATGAGCCCCACAAGAGGAAGTATCTTGTGTGTCTCATTCATTTCTGTATTCCCAGAACCTGGACACTGACCACATGAAGGCAGTCCCTGGATTACAGATGTTGACCATCTATATTTATGAACCAACCCCCATGAAATCTAGTATGTTAAAATTTCAAGGTATGTACAATAATAACAAATGGGTACTACTTTGTAATGCCCATCAAAGTATTAGTATTACTCTGTAGTTTTTCAAAGATGTTTTGGTATACCTAAAAGTGTTTTTCCTTTCTTTTCTTTCTTTCTTTTTTTGAAAGTGCTTTTCTTTAATGCTTTCAACATTTAGTAAAGTCACTATACTATAGAATAAGATAAATACTGCTGGTAGATATGAACTGTACCTAACTACTCTGACTTGCATACAAATTAAAATTTAAAAAAATTAACAGTTTTATTGACTTATAATTCACATAGGTTATGTATGGTCCAGTGGTTTAAATGTATTGAAAAAGAGCTGTGCATTCATCAACACAATCCATTTTAAAACATTTTCTTCATTCTTATACTCAGCTCTTAAATTATGGCTTATGGGTAAGTGTGAGCTCAATTTCCACTCATATTTCTAAGATTTATAGCTATCCTTATTCCACTTTAATAAAAGTATTATCAGCTTTTTGAGAATTAATAAAAGTAACCTCCATGGGAACTTTGGTAACCATGGAACTTTTGTTTCAAGAGACTAGAACCAAAGTCTGATGACTTCTACATTCATGACCTGTGGCAGCAGTTCTGCTCCTCTTCTCTCAAGAGGGCACTACAACTTTAAGTCCAAAGGAGTCTATCAGTTTCTTTAATCTGGAACAAGTCTATTTATAGTAAAGTCCAGTTCACCCAGTGGATTTCCCAACTCAGATCCTTCTGATGTGGCCACTTACAGACTCAAATGAATGACAGATTTAGGAACAGAACTCAATCATCTGGGAATTACTTGTAATACAAACCAGTTGCCATGTAGTCCACTTAGACTCCGGGTGACCCTGTATGTAAGAATAGAACTTTGTTCCATAGAATTTTCAGTGGCTGGTTCTTCAGAGGTAGATTACCAGGCCGTTCTTCTGAGGCACCATTTGTTGGACTCAAACAGCCAAACTTTCCATTAGCAGCCTTGGTAGCAGAGTGCATTAACCATTTGCATGCCCAGGAATATAAATTAACTTTAAAGTATATTAAATGAAGAAAGACTTAATCCATTAATTACCATATGGTCATCATGAGGAACACTGAAAATAAGGAAAGTCTATCACACAGAATGATCCCATTTTGTTGAGTGTTCAATCAACTTCCCAATGACCATTGTTCTCTCACAATTATGCCACCATGGGGATGATCCAAAGGTTGGTGTGGCAAACGTGTCCTCCAGCTGAAACAGAAGGAAAGAGCAAGTACATTTAAATCAAAGAGGAGCACACTGTGTGCATTAGTAGAAATGTCTTTTGACAAAAATTAAAATAAATCCAGGGTGTGTGAGAAGTACAGGCTTTGGAAGTAAGTGGTCTTGGACTCAAGTCCCTGTTCCTTTCCTATCCAACTATGTAGGTTGGAAAATTTATTCACTGTCCCTGACACTCTGTTCTTACCTGTACTCATCTATCAGGATAATAATATATCCCTTACAGATTGAGAGAACTGAATGAGTACTTGATACATAGAGAACCCTTTCTATAGTATCATTTTCATTTGCCACAATAGTAAATCCCCTAGAAAAAGCAAGCGTTTAGAGTTGAAAGAAACCCAACAGAGCTCCTGTTTTGCATCACTTTTTGGTCTTTAATGTCAGATATAATGAAGACTCTTTGAAACAAATTCACAGATGTCACAATACAAGCTATTTCAAACAAGGAGAATTTACCAAGTATTCCTTCAAGCCATAAAAAAAAACTATTTTTCTCCCTTGCCAGTGTTGAATTTGAATGCATCCTTTCCATTGTAATCATACTGACATGGACTCATATCTGTATTCAGCTGAGACTCCTGCTGTGCTTTCAGGGTAATTTTCAAATCTTTCCATAAACACCAGCATTCAGTGCCCATTGATAAATAACAGGCTTGATGCTTTTACCTTCTGAACACTATTTTGATAAATAACCACCTTGAAGATGTTTTTATGTTTAAGAAAAGTAATGTGTCTAACAGAAATGTGTCTAACCCTTCTCAAACACATCAAATAGCAAGAATTAAGGGAAAAATGAGGTTTGGAGTAAAAGAACAAAAAGAGAAAACATTGGAATAAAAGAAATTTGAGTCACCAAGACTAGAAAGGACCAAGTGAGACAACCTAAAAATAAAAACTGGAATCTAAACATTTATTGGAAGTGAGAAAGAAATTGTAATGGCATTCTTATTCAATAACAAAAGTGTTGAAATGACATAAAATGTTAATGAAACAGTGGATGTGATCTTTCAACCAGAAGTTTCACCTTTTGAAAAACTGTCTATTTAGAAATGTCAAGATAATAAGACCCAATTACTAGCACTAATACACAGATATAAGTTCTTCATTATTGGTGATTTTCCATTAGGAATGTTAATGAAATTTGTTATAATTTCAAATAAATAGAGGTAAGAGGTCAGGTCATGCTCTAACTCTGACTATACTGAAATGCGATATTTGAACAGAATGAAGAACCAGATCATTCGTTGGCACTCTGAATAAAGGACTAATCCTACGTCAATTATTCTACACACAACTATACACTTTTGACCTGCAGCTCTTAATCAAAGTGTTTTTCATTTGTATTTAAGAAATCCAATATAGCTGTTGATTTTAGAAGAGAGTTTCTTATTTATCAAAGCCCTTGAAACCAGTTTCTTAAATAAGTGGACATCCTCTCCTCAAGCAATGCCTTCACATTTTATGTGAATCTATCCTAAAATTTCCTTTTAAAATCACTTGTTTTCTGCTCTTCAGTGTTTGTTTGATTCTGTTGTGGACGCTGTTCCACATTCAACCTTCTGTCCTGCAAATTAATTACCTCTGTATTATAAACACCCTCCCAGGGGCAGTAAACTAGGACATGCATTCCAAGTATTCTATTGCTACAGCATTAAATCTTCTTGCTGAGTTCTGTTTGTACATATTGGTGGTGGCTATTAAATTGATTCCAACCTATGGTGACCTCATGCATGCAGAGTTGTGTTTATAAAGCTGTGACCTTTTACAGGCAGATAGCCAGGTCTGCCTTCCAAAGCATTTCTGGGTGTGTTGGAACCACCAAACTTTAGATTGATTGTCACATACTGTGTTAGACAGGTTTCTCTGGAGAAACAAAACCAGGACACTTGTGATTATGTATACATTCATGAAGGAATATAATAGCTAATTATATCACACAATGCTACAGAGGGCTCAGTTCACTCATATCTGTGAAACAGTTAGTATACCGGGAGTCCATCAACTCATGAGGGCTGCTTGGTCCAAGTCAAGAAAGCAGACAACTGAGTCTTCCATAGAGCAATGCAGGTAGTCCAGTCAGAGGCAGCAAATAGCATGGCAGGATACAACAATCGCAAGCTCAAGCAATGTATACACCAGTAGAGTGGCAAAGCAGGTCTCTAAGGAACCTCAAGTTCTAGTGGCAGGATCCATGGGTTGGGTATCCCACAGGTAGTGAAGCTCACAAGTTGAGGTGGAGAACCAACTAAGGCAGGGTGCACATTGGTCCAATCACCAAAAAGCAAGAGATAGAGAAGTAGGGCTCTCTGAACCATTTATCTCTTTACCCTGCAATCAGTGACATAATTAATCCCACATGATCTTAATGGCCAGTTGGCACAATAGATCTACCTATCACACAGACTTACCTGTGTGAGCCACCCACAGACATAAGAGGGTTTGAGTAATCCAGTTCTTATGATTTGGTGACAGATTATAGAAATAGGTTACTACTGGATACCCAATAAGCATGATATCCTACCAAATACTTTCAAGGTAATTAACACTTATTTTATCTTGCCCAAATTCAACACATTTGCAGAACTTCCAGTAGGTTTTATCAGAATTACTTAATAATGATGCACATTTATGAAGAGGGTCTCTGCAGAAATCAACACAGGAGAATTACTAAAAGGAAAATTCCACACTGCTGGGTTGCAGGAGGAGCATTATACAGAACCACTAGATTTTGAGGAGCTGGGAGTTTACCACAGTGGAGGCTGGCTAGGGTTTAACCCTTGCCTCACCATTGTCTCAGTTAGAGTGGGGATAATTTGGAGCCAGTCCTAGGGTCTTTATCTCAACACAGCGACAGCTTTCCGCCGCTTCAGGGCAAGGTTGACACCCCTCTAGCCCCACATTCAGGGATTAGGGATCAACTATAATGTTAACTTTTGTTTCCCTCTTTCTCTCATTCCCTCCATTATCTCAGCTGGCTTGGCTTTTTGCTTCTTCTTTTTCTCTATTTCTTCCCATTTCTCTCACATCCACTGCAGACCTCCAGGTCACTCTTCTTAGGCTAGCCCAGCTAGGAGAGCTCCACCCTCTGCAGTGTAACCCAAGGCAGGGGAAATCACACCTATCTCAAGGGGACATTCTGCTGCCCACCCACCTGCTGCAGCACTTAGCAAGTGCCTGGAGAAACTCCGCCCACTTTCTACCAAGGGAAACTCTGCCTGTATGGCTAGGGGAGCTTCTACCAGTCCTCTGGTCCCACATGACTGAGAGAACTTCCTCCTGCCAGCTATATTGCCTCACACAGCTGAAGGCAGTTCAGCCAATTCTCCATGCTGCTGTGGCAACCTCTACCCAATCTCCATGGTGTTCAAACTGACCAGGGCATTTCCCCCCATCATTCGTGGTGCTCTACACTAAAGCAGGCACATCCACCTGCCTTGTATGCCACTCCCCTTGCAGCAGGCACCCAGCATGCCCTCTGTGGCACCCTAAATTGCAGTGAGCCACACCATCATGACTTCTTGTGAGATCACCCAGTATAGCACCATCCTTGCAGGTCCACAGCCACCCAAACAGTGTCCCTGAGAGGACCATTCAACTTGCCCTCCAAATAACAGAATACTGGTTGACTAGGGAAAAAGTGAAGCCACAGGACGATAAAGCATTAGGACAATTCCATAGTGACATTAGCTGCAGGCAATTCAAAGAAGCATTCCTACAAATCTCCCATAGAGAGGCAATGCTCTTCCAACTCTCGGGAAAATGGCACCTATGAAGAGGAACAACATCAGAATAATTGGATTATTGGAGGAAGACACAACAAAGAAGTCACCAGCAAAAACAGTGAGAGAATTCTTGGCGGAAAACATCTCCAGCTTAATGAATGAAAACCAGGCAAACATTTAGGAGGCTGAAAGGACACTAGCTACACCAAATCCCAAGAAGAAGTCACCAAGGCACATAATAGTAAACTGTCCAACTTTGAGGAAAAGGAGAAATTCAACGGAGCAGCTATGGAAAAACAAGCAATCACATATAAAAGGCTCCCAAATAAGACTATGCTCAGATCTAACAGGAGAACTATGAAGATGAGAAGAGAGTGGGGTAACATATTCCATCAATTGAAGGGAAATAATGCAAACTCTATCCAGCAAAATTATCTATCAAGATAAATAGAACCTTAATAGTCGTCCCAGATAAGGAAAAACTCAAAGAATACATTAAAAGAAACTCAGCCCTAAAAAAGATCCTTGCCAACTCAGTGTGGACAGAAGAACAGCACTCAGTGAACACAAATAAGAGGTTTCCACATAGAACAACTCCACCCAGAAGGCACCAATGAGAAAACAGCCTCCAAGATAGGTTTAAGGGTGGAAAGAAGTCAAGAATCACACACACACACACACACACACACACACACGCACATCACTGATAAGAAAGGGAGGTAGGAAAGCACCAAATACAAAAGGTATAAGATGACATCACAGAGTCCACAGATGAGTGTAATAACCTTGAATATCAATGGATCGAACTTGGGCATTAAGAGACTGGGGCTAGCATACTGGCATAGAGAACTCAACCCATCAATCTGCTGCCTACTGTAGACACATCTCAAGACCACAGACAAAAATAGGCTGAGACTCAAAGGCTGGAGAAAAACATATCAAGCAAATAACAATCCAAAAAAGCAAGGGTTGCCACCCTAATCTCAGATAAAATCGATCTCAAAGTGCAAACCATTAAAAGAGAGGAGCTACATCCTTTAAGTCCCCCAGTGGGTGCCACAGGATGCAGCAGAGGATGCTGGTGGTGACTGCAAGCTGCGGTGAGGGTGCAGGGCGTGCTGCCATGGGTCTGGTCAGGCTGTAGTTTATCCGACAGTTCAAGATTTTTTTTCCCACTTTACACACTTAAATCTTAGTGGATGACTTAAGATGTATATAGATGAGAACGAACAAGTGCTCTGTATTGTGCTCCTCATTTCTGGAAGAGAACTAAATTGCACATCATGAAGTCAAATGCCCATGAAAACCTTTACCAGAATCAACTGGACACTAGACAAGACAAAAAGAGAAACACCGGGAGTGCCCTCTTGAGCCCCGTGAAGTCCAAGGAACAGAAGGTCAAAGACATCAGGAGAGGCCCACTGGTCTATTTTCCAAAACAAAAATCTAAAGCAGCAGAATCTCCCCAAACCCTCACCTCAACTGGTGGTTCCACCAATGCAGCCATCACTACGCCCACCCTGAAAAAGCCCAGCAAGGGGCAAAGCGACCTCTAGGGAAAAAGCTCAAGGAAAAAACCAACAGAACCGCAAACTCACTGACTTCTACACTGTCCAAAGGAGTTCAAGAAACAGCCAAGCAGAGCTGCGGTCTGAAGAGAGGAGAGGAATCAACAAACTGATTGAAAGTGGAAAGGAAGAAGGGATGAAGATTGACCACATCGACAGCGAGGGCAGGGGAGTGATAATCACCAAGCAGTTCACGAGGGGCGAATGTGTGGTGGAGTACCGCGGGGACCTCATGGAGATCACGAAGGCCAAGAAGTGGGAGGCCTTGTGTGCCCAGGACCCCTCCTCGGGCTGCTACATGTACTATTTCCAATATCTGAGCAAAACCCACTGTGTGGATGCCACCCTGGAGACAGACCGGCTGGAAAGACTCATCAACCACAGCAAGTGCGGGAACTGCCAGGTGAACATCGACTTCCCACGACATTGCTGCCGGCGAGGAGCTGCTGTATGACTACGGGGGCCGCAGCAAGGCCTCCATCGAGGCCTTCCCGTGGCCGAAGCATTAACCTTCCTGCCCCTCTGCCAAACAAAGTGCTCTCAAAGGGAGTCGGGGTTCTTTTGGGGGTTTTTATTTTTTTTGTCACCCCATCCCTTTTCTCCACCCCCCACCCCCCATTTTACACCCTTAAATCTTAGTGGATGACTTAAGGTGTGTGTGTGTGTGTGTGTGTGTGTGTGTGTATACTTTTCACTGTAGCATTTAAATAATCTGTTTCCACAGTGGGCTTGTTCTGATGGCCTTATATTACCAAAACTTTTATAGTCCCATTGTTTTTTGTACCTTTTTTACATAAAAGCTGAGGAGAGTTTGTGCTTCCTATACACACAGACTCCCAGACTCAGCACAGGTCTTAGCAGAAAGAGGCAAACAAACATGGGCTATAGAAAGCCAAGCATTTCCGCTGTCCCGCCTTTGACTGAGGAGCCAGGACTCCGCCCCTCCCTGAAACCCTGCCCACGACGGCAGGTGGATGCCGACACCTTCTCCCCAGATGGACAGACGCACGTCGGAATGTGTCTCCAAGCACTTGCTGTGCACACTGAAGTATATGAATATATAGTTTTAAAAGGTTTTGCAGTAAGCTTAGTCTTCTCCTCTGTTTGTTTATTTTTTGTAAGCTTACTGCCCCCATGGCATCAGCTGGTGGGTATTTAATCTTCCACAGACTGTCGCCTTTTTTTTTTTTTTGGCACCTTGAAGCTAATCAGGACAGGTCATCAGACTGGACACAACATGGGCCCCAGGAGGGCAGAAGGGTTCTCACCTCCTTTCCTGCCAGGGTAGGTTTCCGAAAACTGGGTTTTACTCTTTAAAGAAATGTGAACACTGAATTTATTTTCAAGAAAAAAGAGATGAAGAAGAAAAATCATTAAAAAAAAAAAAAAAAGACCAGATGGGACACCACGGAAAGCAACTTATATGTCCATAGGTTTTGAAATGAATGAAATTGTAGCTTTTGGGGGGTACTCTTGGGAATTTATTTTGGGGAGTTAGGAGAGATTTGAAATGGCACTCTACTCTAATCAAAAATAAGATTTTATTGTGGACCCAGGAATGACTTCCTCTTCCCATCCTTCCTGATGGTGTTGGGTGGAAAGTTCCAGACCTGGTGCTGAGGCCTTGTGTGTGGCAGACTACCTGGTGGCCTTCCTGTGAAGGAGCAGCTGTCAACTGACAGGTGAATCTATTATTCTGGAAGGATTGGGCCCACCCTTAGGCTACCTCTCAGGCTGGAGCGCCTCTAGCCTCAGTCAGGGTCCCAGGTGCCACAGGCCTGTGGGCTGAGCTTCCTGTGAAAGCAGGCAAAAAGTCTTCACCTTGACTGACTGACTTGAAGGTAGGAGGAACAGTTGCATTCCTTCACCCCACCCCACCACACAACTGGTTCTCTCACTGTAGATCTTTAATACAGGGGGATGGGTTTCAGAGCTGCTGTGACTGGGGTCCCTTAGCCCTCCCTGGTCCCAGGTAAATGTGAATGAAACAGGTGTGAGAGCCTATCCTCCTTCAAACCTCCCCCCCCCACCCCCAGGTCTCATGATGGTGCTACCTAAGAAAGTCTTCCCACCCAGCTAGCAGTCAAGTCAATCAGCTGAATCTCACAGCAGCATGTACATGTGAGATGAAATGTATGGGCTATACCTTTTTGTGGCTTACCTTTGTATTTAAAGAAAAACACATATATTTGAAAATTATTTGCCATCAGCCCCCCAAAATGGAAAATTTAAATACTTATTGCCAGAGAGAGGGAGAAGGAGAGAAGAGAATTATAGACAAAGAACCACTAAGTATTTTAAATATATATACCCTGGACCAGAAACCTGCTAAATACATCAACCCAATGCTCTAGAAAATGAAAAAAGAAATCACAGTCTCAACAATTTTAACAGGTGACTTCAGTACACCGCTTTCTGAGAAAGATAAATCACAGGGAAAGAAACTCAACAAGACTAGAGATCGAAGCACTACAATTAGACAGTTTAACCTGATAGATATTTACAGAGCTCTTCACCCCAATGAAAAACAATTCACATTCTTTTTAAGCCCACATGGCATATATTCAAAGATAGACTACGTGCTGGGGCGTAAGGAAAATCTGTATAAACTGAAGCACATTGATATCAAAGAGATCTTTCTCTCTGACCATAGGGCTGTGCCATAAGCCTGGAAATCAACAAAAGGAAGAAGAAGAAAACAAGGGCAAACATTCAGAGGATGAATAGTTTTCTATTGCAAAAGAAATGTGTACTGGTCCAGATCAAAGATAAAATCTGGAAATTTTTATAAACCAACTTGAATGAGAACAAGATGTACCAAAACTTATGGGACACCGCAAAACAGTTATCAGAGTAACTTTCATGGCAACACATGCACAAATGAAAAATAAGAGTGACTTATGATTGATATGCTGGTACAAAATTTATAGCAACTAAAGCAAAGTCAACAGGACAGTCCTACTCATAGCAAAAGAAATAATAGAAACCAGGGATGAGATTCAGAAAAGGGAACATAAGAAAACTGGAAAAAAATCAATGCAGTTAAAAGTTGGTTCTTTGAGGGCTGAGCCCTGGTGGCATATGTGTTTGAGTGTGGGACTGCAGCCTGCGGGCTTGGTGTTTCAAATCCAGTGGCAGCTCTCAGGAGCAGCACTGGGTAGCACCCATGACCACCCAAGGCTATGATGCCCAACAACAAAAATCAAACAAACAAAAGTTGGTTCTTTGAAAGGATAAATAGAATCGAAAGACCACTGGCAAACCTAACCAAAGAAAAGGGGGGACAAATTTCAATAGCAAGGATGAGGGATGAAAGAGGAGACATTACAATCTACTCTAATGAAATCAAAAGGATAATTACACAGTACTTTGTTTTTGAAATCATTTTATTCGGGACTCATACATCGCTTTTCACAATACATAGTTACATATACTGCCAAGCACCTTCACATGCCTGCTTTCATTAACTTTACCACTTGGGCCCTTGATGTGAGCTTTTCTTCCTCTCCACTCCATCCTTTTTTCCCCTTTCCCCCCAGTCCTCATTACTTTATAAATTATT